>JAVIAB010000124.1:77636964-77919464 GCA_032433765.1 Megaustenia siamemsis
CGGCCCATCCTTTTTTTTCCTTTTGATCATCCTGCGACCGACTTAAACAAAGGAAGAAGCCAACGAATGGCTCTAGAGCCGACTCTCGATTCGGCGAGTTCAAACAGTTTCCGCCAAGAAATACCGTCAGTCACCCACCTCCTCCACCCCAACATTCACCTCACAATTATTTTACTTTCAGTTTCTTTCTTTCCAAACCTTTTTTCATCAGTCAAAATTATATATCCGATCTGATCATTCTGATTTTGTCGAGTTACAGTGAACAGTTCCATTTTAACAGGAAACAGTGCTATTGTTGTAATATATGTTTTCATTGCCTGTTGCTTCGGTCGTGGTATAATATGTGACAATAAACGTCAAATAAATGAAAAGATCAGATTTTTTAATGAGAAATTGGAACATGATTTTTATTTATCAACAATAAGGATAGCAAACCGCAGTGCCTTGTGTGTTTGCAAGTGTTGTTTGTAAATAAAGAGTATAATCTTAAACGGCATTGCACACAGCATCACGCCGCTAAATACAAGGACTACATTGGTACAATACGTTCTACACTTGTGTGCGATTTGAAGAAAAAGGTTCTTCTATTCTACTTCTTTTCTCTTTCACTGATACCTAAAAGGTGTCGTGGTTTATATCATTTGTCGTTCTTGTGCTGCAGGGTTTTGTTGCTACTATTTTTCTTATGGTTTCATTTAGTATTCTATCTCTTCTTGTGTTGTTTGTTACTTTTCTCAAACAACGCATCTCACATGTATTGATCTTTCTTAAATGTGATTTAGAAAGGGTCCATGTTTGACTTTCATAGCACAAAGTTGGTATGAAGATGCTATTTATCATTTGTTGTTTAGCTGGCATAGAAATGTTTGGATGTCTTAGCAATGGTGAAAGCTGGTATGTGACAGCATTTGCTTTTTGTATTCTCATGTCAATTTCTCTGTCTAGTTTTCCATCTTCTGTGAACATTGTGCCTAAATACTTGAATTCCTCTACTTGTTTTATTTATTTATCTTTGATCTTGATGTTTAATGGGTGTCTTAATTTGCTTATTCTTATAGCCTCTGTTTTTGCTGTGTTAATTTTCATACTGTAGTTTGTGCAGCTTTTATCTAGAGATGTTAAATGCTGTTGTAGCAGGTTTTCATCCTCATATATTAGGCATTGGTCATCTGCGAAGAGTAGCTCATTGATGTTGGAGTTTTCTACCTCTATGTTATTATTTGATTTGTCCTTATTGTTGGTTGTTTCCTGACTTATTTTGTCCATATATATGATGAAGAGGAGTGGTGAGAGGACACATCCTTGCCTTACTCCTGTTGTAACCTGAAACCATTCTGACAGACCTTCCGATGTTCTGACGGCACTTTGACTGTTTTTATATAATGCCATTATATTATCTAGTAGTTGTCCTGCAGAAAAAGGTTAGTGCTCAGAAATATGTTTTTACTACATTAACAACAAAACAAACAAGTTCCTTAATGGCATCGTTTGTTGTAAGCGCAGAGATAGCGAAATAAAAAAAATCATTATGTGGCGGTGACTTCGTAAAGCGTTGTTCTATTAACATGGCGAGTGCATTTGGGGAAGAAAAAATATGCCAGTCATTTTGAGAGCGTTCCACTATCAAAACAGACAGTCATTAGAAGGGTTGAGGAAATAAGTTCTCATATATCTAGTAAATTAAAAAGTGCCGTTACAAATTCCGCTTACTTTTCTCTCGCTTTGGATGAATCTACTGACATATCAGACACAGCACAACTTTTAATTTTCATAAGAACTGTTTCAAGAGACTTTATTATCAATGAAGAGCTACTAGCTTTAGATTCATTGCATAATACGACCAAAGGTCAAGACATTTATAACTCAGTTATGAAAGTTGTTAACTGTATCGGTGACATAAATAGACTTTCAGCAATAGCGACAGATGACGCTAAGTCAATGTGTGGTACTCAAACAGGTCTAGTTGGATTATTAAGGAAGGCTGGAATCCATTGCCCAGCATTACACTGCATTATACACCAGGAGGCGCTGTGTGGCAAGATTCTAGACGTGGAGGATGTTATGAAAACTGTAATAAAGTGTGTGCATTTAATAAAAGGCGGGAATCGGTCTTTGACACACCGACAGTTTATAAATTTTCTATCAGAAGTTGAGGCAGAATATGACGATTTGGTGCTCTACACACAAGTACGCTGGCTAAGCAGAGAGAATTGTTTGAGGCGGTTTTTTGCTTTGAGAAACGAGATAAAGCTGTTTTTAGAAAAACATGATACCAACAAAGAACTGATCAGAAAAATGTCTGATTCACATTTTAACAGCGTATTGGCCTTTTTAACTGATATCACCCAACACATGAATGAACTCAACGTGAAGCTACAGGGACGCTCCCAAACAGTCTCAGATTCGGTAGGACACCTAGATGGATTTATAAGTCAACTAAAAGTTTTTAGATTTACCCTGGCCAAAGAAAACTTCATTCATTTTCCTTCGTGCAAAGAATTGATTGAGGAGCGCAGTGACACTGATTTCAAATTTTCTGTATTAATGTTAGACAAACTATTGGTGCAATTAAAGGAACGATTTTCTGACTTCAGTGGTATACGACCAGAACTGGCATTGTTTAACAACCCTATGAAGTGTGACATTTTCCAACAACATGACACTTTTGGAAACTTGTGCCACAGGAAAAATATCCCGCATTGAGTGATTTCAGTTTGAAAATTACTTCTATGTTCGGAAGCACATATATATGTGAATGCGCTTTATCAACAATGAAGGAGATTAAATCGTCACAAAGAAACCAACTTACTGATGGCCACCTTCAGGATTTATTACGAATATCATCATCATCTTTACACATTGACTCTGATGAAACTTGTTGCTGCACATGAACGTCCACATTGTTCTCATTAAGGTTTGTTACATGTCAACTTTAAAATGACCTAACTAAAACATGTTTGTTAAACAATGTAAATAGCAACTTTTATTCATTTTTATAAATCAACTAGGCATTTTTAACTCTGTTGCAATAAACTGATTTATGTAAGCAAATAATGCCGATAAATAACAAAAATATTACCTTAAAACAAATGCCAAGTTTATTTGTATTGATGTTGTTATGTGTGTGGCCCGCCACAAATAAATAATAAAAAAGTGGCCCGCCATTTGAAAGAAATTGGCCCTCCCTGTTCTACACCATCTTCCCTGCTGTATCTGGATATCCACATTCCTCTGACCGGCTGTTGACATGGCCAGTAACTAAGCAGTTGAAGTTTGTTGTTTCTATTCTTGACAAGTCCTTGTTTGATGGGACATATAGGTTGAACATACGAATATTGGTGCCCTTTATTAGTACGTCAACTGACATGATTCCTGAACTATTTTTTGTGTGCGTTTGCGGATACTTCATTACATGATATGTTGTTGAGTGTTAGTACTCATTCCATGGTCTAGTCGGAATGTCTGGTATCCTCCGATTGTAAATCTATGGTTGTTATTTTGGTATGTTTCTTGCATCAGCACTCTTTCTGCATTCCACTGCTTTATTGTTTTTGTTGGTGTTTGGTCTATAGTTCCTGCCTTTTCTCTGTGCCTTGACTCCATACGACAGGGGGAGGTGACTATCAGTAGCATTAGTTGGACCATTTCGAGGCAGGGGGCAACTCTCGCCGTCCGGCGAGACTCCATGAGATGAGCACCATTTCGCTTTCATCTAGATGGTGACGTCATAATGGAGAGAGTTAAGTTGCACTCTTATGTTAGGCATGTAGCCAAGTGCATCCGATTTCAACAAGCTGCATCTCGATTTTCCTGGTCCCAGTCCTTGAGTTTATTCAGCATTGCTACCAGTAGAACAGCTCTTGGGATGTGGGCACACAGGCTCCTTTACCACTTTGTAGTGCAGGCACATCAGAGAAGCAGATTTTTACAGGTTCTCTGCTGGTAAAGTTTTAATGCATAAAATCGATGTATATCTAATATAGTAGAACATCTGTTGGGTTATAATGGGGCGTGATGCCAGACCTCATCGAACATGGTAAGGTCTTCAGATCGGGCTCAATCTAGAATGATGATTTAACTAGCACGCGTACAATTTGTACATCTTTCCAACAAACGATGATCTAACCAGCACACGTACAATTTGTACATCTTTCCAACAAACGATGATTTAACTAGCACACGTACAATTTGTACATCTTTCCAACAAACGATGATCTAACGAGCACAAGTACAACTTGTACATCTTTCCAACAAACGATGATCTAACCAGCACACGTACAATTTGTACATCTTTCCAACAAACGATGATTTAACTAGCACACGTACAATTTGTACATCTTTCCAACAAACGATGATTTAACTAGCACACGTACAATTTGTACATCTTTCCAACAAACGATGATTTAACTAGCACACGTACAATTTGTACATCTTTCAACAAACGATGATCTAACGAGCACAAGTACAACTTGTACATCTTTCCAAAAAAAAAAACTATGATCTAACGAGCACAAGTACAACTTGTACATCTTTCCCAAAAAACCATGATCGAACGTACAACCTGTACACCCTCTCAACAAACGATGAGTTAACCAGCACAAGTGTAGTTGTGTACATTTCACCACTACAAACACCTCTATCAACAATCTATCTGGTTAGTTGACTCATCCTTGCCTGTGTGCAGCGGAGAATATATCATATGTAGATGTATTAACAGCTTCATGGGGGTCTCTCATTCAGACGGAACGAGTTGACGCGTGGGGTTCTGGGTGCTCTAGAGGTAAAGCATCCGCCTCTGGACAGGAAGGTCTAGGGATTCCACAAAAAAATCGAATTCATGGTTTCTTTATGGTTTTACCCTCCCCTGCTCTCTGGACAGTGAGATCCCATGTTTAGCCCTCTCTGGGCAGTGAGATCCCATGTCTAGCCCTCTCTGGGCAGTGAGATCCCATGTCTAGTCTTATCGGAAAACGGCGAAAAACAGGAGGTTCGTGCTACTCACGCACGTTACGAACCCTAGGCAGTTCAAAATCGAAAAGAGCAGGCCAAAAATGGCCTCCGTCCAGACAAACATTTTAAAACAATTCTACCCATCCATGTCGAAGACGGATGTGTCGGGCTGAAAAGCGCAGATATAGCGACTATGGTGTAAACTAGCGACACAACGCAACCACGCCCACTTAATGCGGGTGATCGCTAAGAAGAAGAGTTGACGTGGGAAAGTAAACAATAAGGGACATAACCTGCTCACGACGCCTTGCTGGACTTGAAGTAAAGGTCAAGGTAAAGTACGAGACTTGAACCGGCGTCTTAGCACGCGAGTTTCCACTAATATGTGCTCGGCCACCTATCCAGAAATGTTCGGAGATTTCTGTATAGTGTCGCC
Source organism: Megaustenia siamemsis (assembly GCA_032433765.1). Taxonomy (NCBI): domain Eukaryota; kingdom Metazoa; phylum Mollusca; class Gastropoda; order Stylommatophora; family Ariophantidae; genus Megaustenia; species Megaustenia siamemsis. The sequence continues at coordinate 77,642,351 of JAVIAB010000124.1, forward strand.
TCAAGCACCGAAACTCAGATGCGAGGCGACATTCCTCATCTTCCCTTGGTAATACCCTGGTACCCATTTCTGCCAACGGCTGGGTCGACCGTGGGGGTATTTTTTTTTCCAACCACGAGTACAATTCACACTGCTCCCAGCGGGAATCGAACACGGGTTGTTCGAACGTCGGTAGTTCAGTCGGGTGGTTTTCCCAACTAGGCTACCGAGGCCCCCGTGGACTTGAAGTAAGCAGAAATACTGAACTTCCTGTCGAAAATCTCCCAGGACGAAGACAAAGAAGGGGAGACCACAGTGTGCGTGAGAGGAAAAGCGGATCGGGGTGCCACCTGGGGTGAAATCATAAAAAAAGAAGGAAGGGATGCAGAACAAGAACAATCAGCAGACGAAAACGTCGATGGTTGATTGAAAATGCGGTGGATCGGATCTGGGAATGTACAGACTGCGGTGACGCCAGCCGAAACTAAAGACGCCATGCTCTGTTTGCTGCCCTTAACTTATAAGTACATGATTCATCGTCCAGCACTGATTCACGCCAGGACCACCACTCCTCTGATGGAATCTACTGGCTGTTGCAGGTTACAGTAGACGTTCATATCGTAGATGGGTGTCGATACGCTCACCAGTATTTGAGCTAACAGCGGTCAGTGGCTAACAGCTGATTACGTGCGTCACACATCGGGGAACTACAGAGTTCATCAAGACCCTTCACACCCCGGTGGTGCTTCTGGAAACATACTAACCAACCTGGCCAAGCGAAGAGGAAAAGCAATCTGTTACTCAGAAATACCATGCAAAAGTCGGATGCATTGGATCGAAAGGTGCAAATATCCCAGGCAAAGCTCGATACAACGCATCTACGTCCACGTAACGACCATCTTATGGCATATGATGACGTAGTCGTTCGGTGAGTGTGAGAAAGGAAACAGAGAGGCTGATTGCTCACATCTCAAGTAGGTAGGCAGGAGACAAGCTTCCAACATGTTCTACTATCACGCCTGCTAGGTCGCAGTTACCACACCTGTTGTGAATTTAGACTACAAGTGTTGTCTCCCTTTGTTGTACCCGCCAAGTAAGACAAACTCATCTCGTCTGGACAGTCAGTAACATCATTCCTCTACTCTACATATGTGGCCTCCTTTCAGACGAGCACGTGCCGTATTCCGAAGAATGTAAAAAATTGACCACTGGTAACGAAAGGTAATAACATTGACCACTGGTAACGAAAGGTAATAACATTGACCACTGGTAACGAAAGGTAATAACATTGACCACTGGTAATGAAAGGTAATAACATTGACCACTGGTAATGAAAGGTAATAACATTGACCACTGGTAATGAAAGGTAATAACATTGACCACTGGTAACGAAAGGTAATAACATTGACACTCATAATGAAAGGTAATAACATTGACCACTGGTAATGAAAGGTAATAACATTGACCACTGGTAACGAAAGGTAATAACATTGACCACTGGTAACGAAAGGTAATAACATTGACCACTGGTAACGAAAGGTAATAACATTGACCACTGGTAACGAAAGGTAATAACATTGACCACTGGTAACGAAAGGTAATAACATTGACCACTGGTAACGAAAGGTAATAACATTGACCACTGGTAATGAAAGGTAATAACATTGACCACTGGTAATGAAAGGTAATACCATTGACCACTGGTAATGAAAGGTAATAACATTGACCACTGGTAATGAAAGGTAATAACATTGACCACTGGTAACGAAAGGTAATAACATTGACACTCATAATGAAAGGTAATAACATTGACCACTGGTAATGAAAGGTAATAACATTGACCACTGGTAATGAAAGGTAATAACATTGACCACTGGTAATTAAAGGTAATAACATTGACACTGGTAATGAAATGTAATAACATTGAAAAGGAGCATTGGACGCTCAATCTCCAATAAAACTACTGTGAAATACACATTCATGAGATATATGCTATGGGGCACTCTTTACTTTCCCAACGTTTCTGGTCACCCTACTTCTTGATGGGCACCGCATTCTCAGTGAAAGGATGTTACTTCTCACCAGGTCACCCACGACACTTTCCAAAAGTGAATGACACCTCTGCTTTAGCAGTAAATATTGGCTTGCGCTGTTCAAGTACAGGGGCAGAGATCGCGGAGAGCTAAGGGAGAAGCACGCACCACATAACTGGCACACTGTACAAGATGGCAAGGAAAGGCAATTCACGCACGGACGAGGGTGATCAAATATTGTACGGATTTAAATAATGAACACGCGACTAAGGAACGTGGACACATGAATCACCACAGGAAGTAGGCACAAGTAAACATAAATAAAGGAATTCGATACGAAAGATCCATGCAACAGGACGTGGCGAAGCAACGGACAGAAACGAAGAAGAGAATAACTTCAGACGGGGACAGACCATCGTGAAGGAAGGATGTGTTGTAATCTAGAAGGGGCGTAACATGAGGCATGTAGTTAGATGACTGGAGCATAGATAAGCTCTGAGCATAATTGTAGCATACACTCAAGATATTGGAGAAAACGTGCATTGAAATGAAGTGTTCGCTGTTATGAATAATGTGTATCATGTTGATGCCCTGAAACCTTAAGACCTTCGTAAAACGTTCAGTATTATTCTGGAGTGAAGTATAATTTGCAAGGAACTTTATTTTCTTATGAAAACAATAGGAGCTATATATTTGAGCAGGTAACTATTTGGAAAACACTCCACTGTGAAGAACCTGCTTAACCATAGGAATTAGGCATACATTGATGGCTTCGTTTGATGCAGATCTTTCACTCACATCTGAGTGGTTTGATGCAGATCTTTCACTCACATCTGAGTGGTTTGATGGAGATCTTTCACTTACATCTGAGTGGTTTGATGGAGATCTTTCATTCACATCTGAGTGGTTTGATGGAGATCTTTCATTCTCATCTGAGTGGTTTGATGGAGATCTTTCATTCACATCTGAGTGGTTTGATGGAGATCTTTCATTCACATCTGAGTGGTTTGATGGAGATCTTTCATTCACATCTGAGTGGTTTGATGGAGATCTTTCACTCACATCTGAGTGGTTTGATGGAGATCTTTCATTCACATCTGAGTGGTTTGATGGAGATCTTTCATTCACATTTGAGTGGAGGGTTTGGTCAATTGGTTTGGTAAAATTGTTTCCTGTGTTTGGGTTGAGTAGATAACGTCAGTGATGTGTAACTGACGTGACGATTTCCTTCGGGCTACTGTGATATGTAGCAGACGTCTATTATACTTTCGGGCTACTGTGATATGTAGCTGACGTCTATTTTTCTTTCGGGCTACTGTGATATGTAGCAGACGTCTATTTTTCTTTCGGGCTACTGTGATATGTAGCAGACGTCTATTATACTTTCGGGCTACTGTGATATGTAGCAGACGTCTATTATACTTCGGGCTACTGTGATATGTAGCAGACGTCTATTATACTTTCGGGCTACTGTGATATGTAGCTGACGTCTATTTTTCTTTCGGGCTACTGTGATATGTAGCAGACGTCTATTTTTCTTTCGGGCTACTGTGATATGTAGCAGACGTCTATTATACTTTCGGGCTACTGTGATATGTAGCAGACGTCTATTATACTTTCGGGCTACTGTGATATGTAGCAGACGTCTATTATACTTTCGGGCTACTGTGATAGCGCTAATGATACTCACCTGCTGCCTGGGCGCTGGCACGCTCTTCTGCTTCAGCTCATATTTGGGAGGGGCGGTCTTTGGTCTCTTCAAAGTCTTCCAGAGCTGCTGGTCAACGTGGGACCTGGAATCTGTTGCATCTTGCTCATCCAAGGCTATCACGGGCACAGCAGAGATAGATTGTTGCTGAGGTATCAACACTTCTGCAGCATCAGAATAGGTTGGCGACCAATCTGACATGAAACTGGCGGTATTTGACTGTTGATTTGGACTGGTTAAGGCTGTTTCTGGTTTCATGCTGTGAACTGATCTGTGATGAGCGCTCAACGTTAAACGACTTGCCCTGATCGGACACGACGGTGGCACAGCTTTGACGTCAGACGTTTGCTGACTGCCTTCCCTTAGAGGAGAAGATGTCGCTGCTCGCAAAATGACCTTGTTTAGGGAATCGTCCGAAGTGGAAATCATTGTAGTGTAGGGCATTTTGTCCGATTTCTTCTTGACACGCAGATCAAAGATGGCTTCAAATCGATTGAATATTATTCGACTCAAAATTTCGTCTTTTTGTGTCCACGCACTTCTACCGTATTTAGCAGATTGTGAGCGATGTCTTTGGCGCGCTGATTTCGAATTGTTTGTGTTGTCAAAATTGGCTGGCGATACTTTCCTGTGGGAAGCTTGTGACTCAGCTCGATCAAATTTCTCATCATTCCCACGGCCACAGTCGTCTCTTTCACTTTCCTTGTTGAACGATTTCTGGTCATGTAAGATTTTGTCCGCGTCAGTCATTCTTACATCCTGGAAATATCTGTTCGTCCTGGCATTGTTCGCTTTCAGCGAGCGGGTGTCGGGCTGACAGTAAGTGCTAAGCCCTGAAACAAACAATCCGTTTTAAATTGAATGGATCAAAAACAATTTTGCTATAGACTCAACCAACAATACAATCAAAACTGTACGGCCCTCAAGAACATCTTCAGGAAGCATTCACATTAGTCACAAGCACTTCTTTGGCAGTGCCAACACCAAAATGCGAACACAAGTATAAGAAGTTGATATTATTTAGCAGAACTGATTACAACTCATTCCAGGTAAAGCCAAAATAACTGGTTTCCTGTAAATTATCTACACAATAATGTACCCATGCCTCACGTGTTGGTCACTCACATCTTGTTTATATTCGTTTCTGTTGTTATTGTCTATATCCGTCTTTGTTGTTGTTGTCTATATCTGTCTTTGTTGTTGTCTATATCCGTTTTTGTTGTTGTTGTTTATATCCATCTTGGATGTTGCTGTTGTCTATATTCATCTTTGTTGTTGTTGTTTATATCCGTCTTTGTTGTTGTTGTCTATATCCGTCTTTGTTGTTGTTGTCTATATCCGTCATTGTTGTTGTCTACATCCGTCTTTGTTGTTGTTGTCTATATCCGTCATTGTTGTTGTCTATATTCATCATTGTTGTTGTTGTTCATATCCGTCTTTGTTGTTGTTGTCTATATCCATATTTGTTGTTGTTTATATCCGTCTTTGTTGTTGTCTATATCCGTCTTTGTTGTTGTCTATATCCATATTTGTTGTTGTTTATATCCGTCTTTGTTGTTGTCTATATCCGCCTTTGTTGTTGTTGTCTATATCCATATTTGTTGTTGTTTATATCCGTCTTTGTTGTTGTCTATATCCGTCTTTGTTGTTGTCTATATCCATATTTGTTGTTGTTTATATCCGTCTTTGTTGTTGTCTATATCCGTCTTTGTTGTTGTCTATATCCATATTTGTTGTTGTTGTTTATATCCGTCTTTGTTGTTGTCTATATCCGTCTTTGTTGTTGTTGTCTATCACCGTTTTTGTTGTTGTTGTCTATATCCGTTTTTGTTGTTGTCAAGAATAACAAAGACTGATCAGAGACGAGATGTTTGAGAAAAGCACTAAGATATGAGTAGTATAGTATGTTGATAATACTCAGTATGTATATATATATATATATATATATATATGCTACTTTTTCCCTTCCGCCAGGACTTTTTGCCTATATAAAAATATATCCCATCTGCCCCCATTCTTCTGCCGCTGCCCCGGAGTTGACCGTGACCTCGCGTATTCGGTGTTGACCTCTCGTATCGGTGACTCCAGAAGTGACCTGTTTATTTCTGGTGTGCGCTGACTTTGGAGGTCTTTATGTACTTGTGCTGACCTCATTTTTATGTAAATATATCGTCTGCTGACGTTGTATGTTATTTAGTTGTTTTTTAATGGAGGAATACATCAGCAGGTGCTCCTTTCCTCGGTGTTATCTCTCCTCATTAGGACTGGACCTTTCTTCTTCCTCGGTGTTATCTCTCCTCATTAGGACTGGACCTTTCTTCTTCCTCGGTGTTATCTCTCCTCATTAGGACTGGACCTTTCTTCTTCCTCGGTGTTATCTCTCCTCATTAGGACTGGACCTTTCTTCTTCCTCGGTGTTATCTCTCCTCATTAGGACTGGACCTTTCTTCTTCCTCGGTGTTATCTCTCCTCATTAGGACTGGACCTTTCTTCTTCCTCGGTGTTATCTCTCCTCATTAGGACTGGACCTTTCTTCTTCCTCGGTGTTATCTCTCCTCATTAGGACTGGACCTTTCTTCTTCCTCGGTGTTATCTCTCCTCATTAGGACTGGACCTTTCTTCTTCCTCGGTGTTATTGGTACGACTTTTGAAGTAGAAAATGATGATTTTTTAATTAGCAAGGGACGACTTTTGTATTAGAAGGGGACAAAAAACAACAGGAAGTCTAGGATGGACTCAAACTCTGGTCTAGGTAGCCTTCAATTTAAGACAATTTATTAGCAATTATTAGATTTTATCTCAGTGGTAGGAAATTACAGCAGTCTTTGCATGGCTATATCCTTTTTGCCCTAAACTAAAAATGTCCGGCTCATAATCAAAAAGTTGACGTCGAATTCAAGATTTTGGTCCAAAAGTCATAATTGTTAGACTCAAAACAACAAAAAATCTCAGATGGATACTCAAAAAACATATTCCCAAACTCAAAATTTCGTCTCATAATCAAAGAGTTGAACTCGAACCCTAAAAATTAGTCCAAAAGAAAAAAATAGTTACACTGAAAACCATTAAAAAAAAAATCTTAGATGCATACTCAAAAACATATCCCTAAACTTAAAAATCTTAGACTCAAAGACCAAGAAGTTATAGCTAAAGTGCACAAATAAACGCCCCTTATATAGCTCTACTAAAATAAACCATTAGCAAAAACCGTAGATTCAAACGCCATAGGAGAGAGAGAGAGAGAGAGAGAGAGAGAGAGAATAATTATTTTTATGTTTCTTACCACCCCCCCCCCCCCCGTCATTTTTATAGACACGCCTATGAAATCATTTAAAAATGGATACGCTAATGAAATCATTTAAAAAAAATTAAATTTATCCACTTATTTTAGACATCCACATATCAAGAATTTGTTGAAAAAACATTATATGATTTTTACCCCTGATAATTTTTTGATGGATATGCCTTTGAAATCGTTAAAAATAATAAATTTACATTCTAGGCTTACCTTAAACTTCATTTTATTACCCCTGTATCAACAAATTTCTTTAAAAAAATCACTTTTATTATTTTTTATCCCTGACCATTTTTTATGGATACGACTATGAAATCATAAAAAAATGTAATTTAACCTATAGGGTCACCATAAACTTTATTTTAGACAACCCTATAACAAGAATTTACTTTAAAAAAAAATCATTTTCATGTTTCTTATCCCCAACCATTTTTTATGGATACGCCTACGAAATCGTTAAAAAAATTTAAATTTAATCTCTATGCTTACCCCAGACTTTATTTTTAAACATCCTTATATCAAGAATTTCCTTTAAAAAATCAGTTTTATGATTTTTACCCCAAACCAAATTTATAGATACGCATATGAAATTGTTAAAGTAGTAAACTTACACGTATAATATAAGTGCTATTTATAAACGGAAAAAAACCTCTTTGTGCTTGTAATCGAAAGGAAATCTGTCATTTGATCCCTTAACCTCCAATATCATCGTTGCTCTCCACCCCCTCACAGCTTTCACCCTGTTTCGAAATGTTAAAATGTGTGAAATTAAATGAGGCTCGGAGAAGGGATGGCTGGGCTGGTCAATTATGTGATCAACTATTACACAGTGCAGTCTGTTTTAGGGAAACTGTATCCGAGGTATAGTGTTGCCACAAGCTACATTATGTTGGCTCCATGAAGCCGAAGTGGCCAATGTCACATGTGCGGGGCAGCCATTAAAACGTGAAAGACAAGACGTGTCGTGACTAACCTGGAACAGTGTGTCTGACGTAGACGAGGAAGTTGGCCAGGTCTCTGGTGTGTTGCTCGATGTCTTTCCTTGTCATGCGATACTCGTCTCCCATGATCTGATAAATAAATGAATGAAACATATAACAGTGAAATAATGTACAGGATAATGAGATCGGAGATCTGGATAAATGGCAGCTTATTTATAGACCATCCTCTACAGCAGGGGTGGCAAACCCCAGGTCCACGGGCCAAGTAATGGCCCGTCAAGACATTTTGATTAGCCACCGATAGCTCAAGATCCGATGAGAACCTGTTTATCACTATTAGACTGTGCGATTCATAGAAGCCGATTTTCAAGTACGACCGTCCTACTGTCAAGGCGCCGTTATTTTGCCGTCGTTACTGGTCGCCGAAATCTTCCGTAAAATACATCAATTGATAGACCTAGCCCCGGTTTGAAATGACCCGGAAATACATCTAATATTGATCTTCCGTTTGAGCCACACTGGACATCTCTAGGTCTAGTCATTACGAAAGTATAATAGTTTAACAATTGATAATCCTTTACCATCTGTGAATTTTAGATTGAATAAATCAAAATGGAGATGATTATTAATCTTTCTATTTCTTATTTTGTTATTTGCAGTGACTTTGTGGTGTAGTTTGTTAGTAATACTGTTTCTTGCAACAGATGGGGCAGTTGTGTTGCTGTGTGCTGGCAGATAGTGTTAGTTAAGATGGCTTTAAGCAAGCATGGTTCGTCAAAGAAAAAAAAGTGAAATAGAAGTGGATGTCCGAGCATTTAATGAAGAATGGGAAGAAAAGTTTCTCTTTACAATCGAAAACAATTTGTTTGATCTGTTCAACAACAGTAGCAGTTCCTAAAATATACAACCTGGAAAGGCATTTCAAACAAACACATAAAACATTCAACAAATCATATCCTCCTGTCTCTGCTTTAAGAACTGACTACATCTCAAAGAGAAAGAAATGACTTCAATTGTGCGCAAAACGTATTTGTTTAAAAAGTGAAGACATGAAAAAAACATGCTAAAGGCATCTTACAAAATATCACTTTTTCTCGCAAAGAAGAAAAAAACATGCTAAAGGCATCTTACAAAATATCACTTTTTCTCGCAAAGAAGAAAAAAACATGCTAAAGGCATCTTACAAAATATCACTTTTTCTCGCAAAGAAGAAAAAAAACCACTCTCAGACGGTGAGATTATTAGGGAAAGCATATCCATCTTTTTACAGAAAATGCTGGTGATACCAATAACAAACAAATAGCAGAAAATATTTCCCTATCATCATCATCATCATCATCGAGTGCCATCTCTGCAACGAAGGCTAGATACCATGGAGCGCCATTCTGCTCTGTCTCTTGCTTTGATGGTGCAGGTTGTCATAGGCTGACATGTCCATAATTTGATATTACTCGTCCACGTTAGTCTTGGTCTGCCTCTTTTACCTTGTATTTTCCCCTACAAGATTACTTCTAGTAGGCTGTTGTATCGTTTAAAATGACCCCAAAAATCGCATTTGTTTTGTTTGAATTGTATTTAGTAGTTTTCTTTTCATTTTTAGTTGTTTTGAGACTTCATCGTTTGTTTTCTTTTCCTTCCATCCAATTCTACCTATTCTTCTATATAAGCACATTTCAAAGGCTTCAATTCTCTGTTCTGTTTTCTTGTCTAATGTCCATGTTTCTGCACCATATAGGAATATTGAGAAGATGTAACACTTTGCTATTCTTAGTTTTAGCCCTGGTGTTATTTGTTTTGATGTTAGTATATTTTTCTATCTATCTATCTATAGACCTTTCGAGCCGTAGCCGGCCCATCGGGCGTAGACAAAGATACTCCTTCTCTTATCTGAATTTTTGTTCTAGCAGTCTTCAATTCTTTTAAAGATATTTTATCAAATCTCGCCATTTTTCTCTATTCTGTGCAAGCAGCTCTATCTCATTGAGGGAGCCGACTCCTGCTGCTCTTGCCTCTCTCATCAATGTTCTTCTCAGTGTCTCTCTGGGTCTTCCTCTTTTCCTCTTACCTGTTGTTTCCCACATGAGGGCTTGCTTTGCTATTCGGTTATTATCTCTTCTCATCACATGTCCAACATATGACCATCGTCTTTTCTTTATTACTGAAGATATTAGTGGTTGATTGGCGATTTCTCTAATTTCCTCGTTTGTTTTGAATTCGTTCCACGCTATACCAAATATTTTCCTTAGACATTTATTTTCGAATGCGTTCAACTTTGTCTCTATATCTCTTGTTGTTTTCCAGCTCTCACACGCATACGTGAGGGTTGATAGTACATTTGATTTGAATAGTCTAAGTAGTATATTTTTCATGACATTAAAATTACTTTTTGCCATTCCTATTCTTTTGTTTATTTCAGTTGTACATTTTCCATCACTGGTTTATAGTATGGCCAAGGTAGTTGTATTTCTGTACTGTCTCCAGGTCTTCAATTTTTATATCCACTTGTGGGTTTTGAGTATTTTCTTTGTTTATGATCAAAGTTTTAGTCTTTTTGATATTCATATCAGTATAAATTACGTAAACAAATTACATAAGTATAAATTACGTTTAACTATCACAGATGCACATCTTGCCTATATACTTGTTCTGTGCACATCTTGCCTATATACTTGTTCTGTGCACATCTTGCCTATATACTTGTTCTGTGAACATCTTGCCTATACACTTGTTCTGTGAACATCTTGCCTATATACTTGTTCTGTGCACATCTTGCCTATATACTTGTTCTGTGCACATCTTGCCTATATACTTGTTCTGTGCACATCTTGCCTATACACTTGTTCTGTGAACATCTTGTATATATCCTTGTTCTGTGCACATCTTGCCTATACACTTGTTCTGTGCACATCTTGCCTATACACTTGTTCTGTGAACATCTTGTCTATATACTTGTTCTGTGCACATCTTGCCTATACACTTGTTCTGTGAACATCTTGCCTATATACTTGTTCTGTGCACATCTTGCCTATACACTTGTTCTGTGCACATCTTGTCTATATACTTGTTCTGTGCACATCTTGTCTATACACTTGTTCTGTGCACATCTTGCCTATATACTTGTTCTGTACACATCTTGCCTATACACTTGTTCTGTGCACATCTTGTCTATATACTTGTTCTGTGCACATCTTGTCTATATACCTGTTCTTTGCACATCAATAATTATACCTAATATTGAGATATTGTTAAAAAAAAAGCAATTTAAAAAATCACATTAAATTAACATTACTGGTCTTCAAAACATCAAGACTGTAAGACTAATTTAACGAGTATTTCTATGATAATTCAATGTTTCCTTTAATGATATTTTTTTAAAATGTATAAAATAATTTATATGATTATATGAATAATTGTATTACTTATAAAACATTATGCTTTATATATCGGCCTACAGCCCTACAGTTACCTGAATACTCTACTAATATCCATATAATAATGTAGTTTACATACAAAATAATTATTAATATAAATTTAGTTAGATGGCCCTTCACATTTTAAAAATCAATTTACTTGCCCAAGTTGGAAATAGGTTGGCCTCCCTTGGTAAGTCATTAGTAGGGCTGGGGGAAGGAAGGAGAGGAAAGGACGTCGGCGGAGGTTCTCAACTCTGGCCATCAAGGACTATTTCTTGAGAGACAACTAGTGAAAAAAGGACAAGTTTGAAATTTTGTGTTTTCGTCTTATTCAGTGACTTAATGATGCCAGCGTCCGGGTAAACAAAGTATTGCCTTACTTAACCTACTTTTTTTTAAACGTATTGTCAGGAGAGTGTACATCAGAGGTGAGATGGTAGATGTACAGCAGAGGTGAGATGGTAGATAAACAACAGAGGTGAGATGGTAGATGTACAACAGAGGTGAGATGGTAGATGTACAACAGATATGAGATGGTAGATAAATAACAGAGGTGAGATGGTAGATGTACAACAGAGGTGAGATGGTAGATAAATAACAGAGGTGAGATGGTAGATGTACAACAGAGGTGAGATAGTAGATGTACAACAGAGGTGAGATGGTAGATGTACAACAGAGCTGAGATGGTAGATGTACAACAGAGTTGAGATGGTAGATGTACAACAGAAGTGAGACGATAGATGTACAACAGAGGTGAGATGGTAGATAAATAACAGGTGAGATGGCAGATGTACAACAGAGGTGAGATGGTAGATGTACAACAGAGGTGAGATGGTAGATGTACAACAGAGGTGAGATGGTAGATGTACAACAGAGGTGAGATGCAGAATGGCTCAGGCAAAAGCAACTTTCCCAAAAAATGAGGAAGATACTGTACAACCAATTTTTGACAATAGAAACAAGAAAAAGAGTTCTTAAATGTTAAGTAGAGCCAGTCTTAACTTATGCATGTGAATCATGGACAATAGGACAACAGATAAAAGAAATCACTGGAGGCTGTAGAAATGTGGTTTTACAGAAGAAGTTGAGAGTACCATTGACACATAAGACGAGTAATGATAACGTTCTGAAAGAGGCCAAAGCAAAGAGTGAGCTAATTTCCAATATTAGGAAGAAACAATCATCATTTTTTGGGCATGTAATGAGAAGGGCCTTCATTGACCAGGGAAATGCATTCGACAGAGTAAACAGAGAACAACTGTGGGAGGTACTAACAACATACGGAGTAAGCCAACATCTAACCAACCTTATTAAAAGCCTCTACGTCAACAGCAGCTGCAGGGTCAGAACAGCAGTAGGCTACACAGACCACTTCGAAGTTAGATCAGGTGTAAGACAAGGGTGCGTACTATTCCCCCCCCCCCATCCCCTAGTGTTTATTACATACATGGACCATATACGCAAGCTAGCCAACCCATCAGAGACAGAGGAGATCAACGAGCTTCTATTTGCAGACGATCAGGCACTAATACATGAAACAATAGAAGACCTACAAGAACACTTAAACAAACTCAACATCTCAGGCACAAAATACAACATGAAAATCAACATCAACAAAACAGAAGTCATGAACGTTGCCAAAAATAAATAGAACATCAACATAACTATAGAAGGCAGACAACTAAAACAAGTAGAGGAATTCAAATACCTAGGAAGCCTAATGACAAACAATAATTCTCAAACAGCGGAGATAGAATCAAGATGCAACAAAGCTTGTCAAATCATCGGACAGTTATCACCACTATTGTCCAACAAGGAAATAACTCTGGAGGCAAAACGAGCACTATACAATACAATCTTCATCCCAACGTTGTGCTACCACTGCCAGACCTGAACACTAGATACAAGAACAATAAGAAAAATAACCTCTACAGAGATGAAATGTGTTAGACGAATGACAGGAAACAGACTGAGAGATAAGATCAGAAATGAAGAACTGAGAAAAAAAGCTAGGAATAGCCCCCGCCATAGAATATATAAGGAAACAACAGATACAATAATTTGGCCACGTGACAAGGCAAGAAAGAACAAAACACAACACAACGAGCCTTCAACAAACGTTGTGAGAACACCAGACCCAAGGGTCGACCACGAAAAAGATGGGTCGATAGAATATTAGAAGCACTAGGAAACATAACAGCAGCAGAGGCGAACAGAAGAGCAAAAGACCGCAAATTATATCTCCCCTCGACGCTGAAAGGCAGATATTGAAGGAAAGAAGAAGAAGATTGAGAAGGGAACAGTTTAAATATATTGTGACAACTGTGAACATTGAGGGACGAAGAGATAGAGGTAAGCAAAGAGAAAAGATACCAAACAGCTTAAGAGAATGGCTTGGCAGAAGCTCAACAACAGAAAGAAATGATAAATAACTGTCGTGATCGAAAGTTGTGGACGGACATGACTACTTACGCCAATAGGTATGTACTTGATGATGATGTCAGGAAAGCGGATGGCTGAATCGATAACTCGTGTGCTCCAAACCAAGAGATCGCAGATTCGATTATTTCTATGGTCAAGAGTTTTCTATCGGGCATTGGGGGGGGGGGGGGGGTGTGAAGGAAAACTTCTAACCGAACATTTCGTGGCGATTGCCTCAGCACAAGCACCTTAATTCTCCACTACTGTATGTTCCCGCCCGGCAGACCTTAGTTAACGTCTTAAAGATAGTTTATCGTTTCTACTTTCTTTTATTTCATTTGAAATGTTGAGTCCGAGGCAAATGTCCCTGAGGTTCCCCACAGTATGCCACTGTTCTTTCTTTCTTTCTTTCTTTCTTTGGCTCCGATTTCCCTGGCCTCTGACTGATCTTGACTTTGCTAGACCTTCCTGTCAGGTGATCGACTTTAGGGTCACTGCCTCACTCACGTCCTCCAAGTTCACAGACTAGTTACTGTGAGCATTTTCCCTCACTGTCAACGCGTTAGCATTTATTTCCGTTTGTTATCAACTGGTTTTTTTTTTTTTTTTTTGGTGAGAAATCAACTTTCTTCTTTTGCTTGGTTTATTTATTTCCTACATTTTAATTTACTTTAAAAAATAAATTCATTTAGATAATTTATTTCACGGTTTTAGTTTTAACAAACTTTTTTTTTTTTGTTCGCCAGCTTTACCTCTGACGAAGTCCCTAGAGACCAGGAACTGAATTTTGCGTGTTAATCCATTTTTCATTGGCAGCCGTGTGCACAGGGGTCCCTCGCCGCACAGGCAGATAACTCCGACATCGGAGGTACTGATATTTTTTTCCGTCGTTGAGTAATTGATGTTTCAAGCCGGGCCTCGCTGCTGAGACCAGGGGTGGTTGCCGCAGAGAGAAATTATAAATAAAAATCCCAACACAAATGTATTAATGTATAAGAAGTAAAAAACTCTTTGTTGTTGTTTTTTTTTTTTAAAGTGTATTTGGTGTCATGTCAAGCTAATCAATTTCTTTTTAAAAACGAAATAAAATAAAAATCAATCAGTCCAGCACACCAAGCATGTTTATAGAACAAGTAGCTCGGCACAGGAATCTGACTAAGGATGTGGGCAGTGAGATCTAATGTCTAGCCCTATCTGGGCAGTGAGATCTAATGTCTAGACCTCTCTGTGCTGTGAGATCTAATTACCAGCCCTCTCTGGGCAGTGAGATCTAATGTCTAGCCCTCTCTGGGCAGTGAGATCTAATGTCTAGACCTCTCTGGGCAGTGAGATCTAATGTCTAGCCCTCTCTGGGCAGTGAGATCTAATATCTAGCCCTCTCTGGGCAGTGAGATCTAATATCTAGCCCTCTCTGGGCAGTGAGATCTAATGTCTAGCCCTCTCTGGGCAGTGAGATCTAATATCTAGCCCTCTCTGGGCAGTGAGATCTAATGTCTAGCCCTCTCTGAGCAGTGAGATCTAATATCTAGCCCTCTCTGGGCAGTGAGATCTAATGTCTAGCCCTCTCTGGGCAGTGAGATCTAATGTCTAGCCCTCTCTGTGCTGTGAAATCTAATGTCTAGCCCTCTATGTGCAGTGAGATCTAATGTCTAGCCCTCTCTGTGCTGTGAAATCTAATGTCTAGCCACCTCTGCGCAGTGAGATCTAATGTCTAGCCCTCTCTGTGCTGTGAGATCTAATGTCTAGCCCCCTCTGGGCAGTGAGATCTAATGTCTAGACCTCTCTGAGTATTCTTTTCCTAACAGTTGTGGTCACCCCCGGGTATTATTTATTCCTAAAAATGCATGTAAATTCCACAAAACATTTACCATGTTTGATTGTCGTAAAAGGTTTTCTCTTGGTTAATGTTGACATCTATGCATCTTCACACTAATCATTTCGATATTTAACAAGAAAATCTTATGTTCTATGGAGAAGCCATTTGTCAATTGTGGATTTTTAAACACCCGTCATCATCTTCTCTAAATATTGGTTAAAACATTCCTCCATCTTCCTCTAGATCTCGATCTTGTTAAACGAAGTTCCGGTTCTGACATTGGCTTCACGTCACGTCAACGTAGAACCAACCCGTGTAAACGCGTTCAAAAAGGATCACGTGACTACCATATACTTGTTCTTTCCATGACAAACTCTGACAGTAAGGGGGAACTTGAAACACGTGAACGGTCACAAGAAAAAGGAGGAAACAATCCTAGCGTTATTCGACCTGTTATCTGTGCTATAGAAGTTAATGAAGCAAGGCACACGTCGCTTGTCTCATTTCTCAATGACGTCAATAATTGATCCCTTCTATCTTGTTCTGGACATTTATTGCCAGCCAGCAATGATTATCGATAACTTTGATGTCCTTTCAATCCCAGAATACATCAGAACAAATATCAATCACTTTTTCCTGCGCGACTTAAAGGAAAAAAAAAAGAAACCGGGCCCTGGGGGGGGGGGGGGGGGGTGGAGAGAGGGGGAACGAATAAAGAATACATTCTAGCCTACATGAAACTTAACTGGTCTTCTGCAGACAAGAGTTCGATTTTGATTTCGATCAACGACTTTTAAGTTTATCCGTCCTTATATAGGTACCGGAGGGTTATTCTTGGTAACAGAGGTGGTAATGGCGTAGTGTTGACCACATTGTTTATGGACAGCGATAATGCAATAGGAAAATTAACACCAAACTGCTGCATGAACGAACAATGTGATTCTTCTTTCTTTCTTTCTTTCTTTCTTTCTTTCTTTCTTTCTTTCTTTCTTTCTTTCTTTCCTTCCATAAATGTGAACAACATTCACCCCTTCTTATTGCCTTTAAGTGGAACTTTGGGTTGTATCCAACCGTAGAGAGAACGGCACCTTCTAGTTAGTGACAACATTGTTTGAAACCATTTCCTGATAGAGAATGTATGAACGAGTTTGTTTTGAAAAAGTTGTTGAAGCGTTTTGTCCTAATAGTGCGATGTTTTCTTGCGCGACTGTCGAGAGATGTTTAGACAAGATGTCGAAACAAAAGTTGAATGCGTGATAGTAACATTCATCGTCGCCTTATACAAGACATGAGAGATGCAGCGCAAGTGGCTGTCTTCATTAGGGGCGCATCTCAGAGGACAATTTACCACAATTCAAGGGCACACAACAGAACGGCTACACAGCGCTGGAGTTCGTTTCTAAGGATGTTGGATGACGCTGGCACAGAATCTGTACAGTGGGAACACAAGATGTGAATGCTCATATATTAGGGCTGAACGGCAAGATATATTCCACGTTGTAAGATTGTATTGAAAGTTATCTTTCATTCTAATATTGTGTCTAACATTTCCATGCCATGACACCAAGCTATCTAGTATCTTCTCTTTATGTCGCTAGCGATTTCTCCCTCTATTTTGCCAGTTGTGACCAAATATTCCAACTTTCCTCTTCTCGTGATGTGCCCGAATATTATCGAATTATTTCTTTCTGGTGTTTTTTAGGAGCTCCTTTGCGATCAGCAACTCATGGGTGGCTGCTGGCTTCGAGTTAGGTGAACCGGAAGTGACGAAGATCTTAGTTTATTTTCCCGTGGTGACTCTGGAAACAGATTTACTGGCTAGGCGACTATCAAAGATGGAAGTCCAATTCACTCATTAGTAATAATAATCATACAGTAGTAATTCTCCTGTGTGTTACCGGGGCCTCATTATGAGGAAAGTAAAGAATAGTGACACTGTGACCTTCCAGGCATGTCGTAAGATGCGACTAAGGAGATTGATCGAGGGCTTGACAAGCTGCCAATGTAAAAAAGTATTGTTATGGAAACAGCCATAGATTTTAGAAGCAGTGATCTCTGCAATATGTGCCATTTTGGCACGCAAGGTTTCTGCTTTTGAGATTGTGGTTCTGCCCTATGTGCCGTCTTCGGCTCGAAAGGACAATAGAAAGAGAGAGAGAGAGAGAGAGAGAGAGAGAGAGAGTAGTAGTAGTAGTAGTAGTAGTAGTAGTAGTAGTAGTAGTAGTAGTAGTAGTTAGTAGTAGTAGTAGAATAAATTGAGAAAAAATTCTCGATCTGTGATCTCAGCCCTATGCTATAGTCATGAAAACACCTTCGTGAAAGACATCGCCAATGACGGCAATTTTTTTAGTTAGCTGAGTTGGCAGTGTTTCCTAGCGTTTGATTTTTCGTGGCAAGGCGCTGTGCCAAGAAGCAACGTGAGCAATTTGGTTCGATCCTGTTTCGGACCATATATTGTTCTTTGTTTATTTTTCTGTTGTTGATTATTTGCTATTTTTACCGAGTGCTGTAAACATACCCCTTTCCTATGAATTGATTCACTGATTATCGCCTCAGAAGTTTTCCTCTATAGTTATATTCATTTATTATTATTATTTGTCTCAAGTAGTAGTAGTAGTAGTAGTATCAGTAGTAGTATAAATGGTAACTGTAGTAGTAGTAGTATCAGTAGTAGTATAAATGGTAACTGTAGTAGTAGTAGTATCAGTAGTAGTATAAATGGTAACTGTAGTAGTAGTATCAGTATCAGTAGTAGTATAAATGGTAACTGTAGTAGTAATAGTAGTAGTATCAGTATCAGTAGTAGTAGAAATGGTAACTGTAGTAGTAGTATCAGTAGTGGTAGAAATGGTAACTGTGGTAGTAGTAGTATCAGTATCAGTAGTAGTAGAAATGGTAACTGTGGTAGTAGTAGTATCAGTATCAGTAGTAGTAGAAATGGTAACTGTAGTAGTAGTATCAGTATCAGTAGTAGTAGAAATGGTAACTGTGGTAGTAGTAGTATCAGTATCAGTAGTAGTAGAAATGGTAACTGTGGTAGTAGTAGTATCAGTATCAGTAGTAGTAGAAATGGTAACTGTAGTAGTAGTATCAGTAGTAGTAGAAATGGTAACTGTAGTAGTAGTAGTAGTAGTAGTAGTAGTATCAGTATCAGTAGTAGTATAAATGGTAACTGTAGTAGTAGTATCAGTAGTAGTAGAAATGGTAACTGTGGTAGTAGTAGTATCAGTATCAGTAGTAGTAGAAATGGTAACTGTAGTAGTAGTAGTATCAGTAGTAATATAAATGGTAACTGTAGTAGTAGTAGTATCAGTAGTAATATAAATGGTAACTGTAGTAGTAGTATTATTAGTATAAGTAGTACTAGAAATGGTAACTGCAGTAGTAGTATCAGTATCAGTAGTAGTAGAAATGGTAACTGTAGTAGTTGTAGTAGTAGCAGTATCAGTAGTAGTAGAAATGGTAACTGATGTAGTAGCAGTAGTAGTAGAAATGGTAACTGAAGTAGTAGTATCAGTATCAGTAGTAGTAGAAATGGTAACTGTAGTAGTAGTAGTAGTAGTAGTAGTAGTAGTAGTAGAAATGGTAAATGTAGTAGTAGTAGTAGCAGTATCAGTAGTAGTAGAAATGGTAACTGAAGTAGTAGTATCAGTATCAGTAGTAGTAGAAATGGTAACTGTAGTAGTAGTAGTAGTAGCAGTATCAGTAGTAGTAGAAATGGTAAATGTAGTAGTAGTAGTAGCAGTATCAGTAGTAGTAGAAATGGTAACTGAAGCAGTAGCAGTAGTAGTTGTAATAATAATACAAGTGTAGTGGTAAGTTGCAGTAATATAAATGATGCGCACTGCCAGTGCCATAACATCGTAGATGTATCGTAAGTGGTTTACGACAAGTCGTGAAAGTTCCTTTTTTCTGACAAAAGCCGGGAAATCTTCCATTTTCCTAACAAAAACAGTAAATCTTCTATTTTTACCTGACAAAAACAGACAATCTTACTTTTTATCTGACAAAAACAGACAATCGTACTTTTTACCTAACAAAAACCTTGCAACGCCAGCCACAGGTATACAAATATTTAACAAAATAAAAAAGAATGGGTATTTTTAAAAACTATTTTTGAAACTGGACGGCTTACAGTTTGATACAGAATATTACAATTTTTACTGTAAAAAAATGTAATATAATTTAAATAAAGATCGCCATGACATACGACTCTTTATTCAGTTTAAAACAAATTGGTTCTGTCTTTCATCGTATGTTCGTATCTTCAGCACTTCGTTTTATTAATTAGATAATGACGAACTTGACGGCATGTAAACAGCGTCACAACCTAGCAACTATCGCACCACGACAGGCTATATCTACCACGACATTGCCTTTATCAAGTTCTACAAGACATTAAATAAACACGATTTCGATCAGCACAATTGCAACCCCTTCTTGACAAACAAAACCGTGCCATTTTTGTGTGGTTACGGCAAAGCCATTATCAGACAGGAAGAGACAAGATTAACCGCAGAGCTACATAACATTCTTCTAAACATGAACCGACTAGGAAGTTAGGAACGTAGAGCAAGCAGTGGCGTCTCCTCATATATTTGTAAAAAAGAAAATCAATTATTCTAGAATGACTTTATACAGTATATGTTCATTTTAATGTAATAATATTATTACAACGAGTGTACAATACTGATACATGTTGTACATGCTCTTTTTATATTTCTTTTATTTTAAATAAAATGGTTTATAATAAGGACAAATACATCAGTCAACCATCTAGTGTTGACATATTCCTAAGCCTTAACGCATTGTTGATCTCTTCATGTGTGTATCCCAGCCTCCTTTCTTTACTCAGAAATCACTAAGTTTAAAAAAAATGAGTCTTTCAATGTGAAGTCTTGTAACTTTTCCTTGTCTATAGAAATAGGGGACTCAAGCCACTCAAACGATCTCAGAGCACACTAGAGGTTGGACAAACGCTGGCTTGGAAATTGATGTGTACATAGTTGATGTGTACATAATCGATGTGTTATATAACTGATACGTACAAAATTGATATATACATAATTGATATGCACATAACTGATGTGTTAGATAATTGATGTGTTAATTAATTGATGTGTACATAACTGATGCATTGCATAATTGATGTGTTACATAATTGATGTATTACATAATTGATGTGTTACATAATTGATGTGTTACATAATTGATGTGTTGCATAATAGATGTGTTACATAATTGATGTGTTACATAATTGATGTGTTACATAATTGATTCGTACATAATTGATGTATTACATAATAGATGCGCTGCATAACTGATGTGTTACATAACTGATGTGTTACATAACTGATATGTTACATAACTGATGTGTTACATAACTGATGTGTTACATAACTGATGTGTTACATAATTGATGAGTACATAATTGATGTGTTACATAATTGATGTGTTACATAACTGATGTGTTACATAACCGATGTGTTACATAATTGATGTGTTACATAATTGATGTGTTACATAACTGATGTGTTACATAACTGATGTGTTACATAACTGATGTGTTACATAACTGATGCGTTACATAACTGATGTGTTACATAAACTGATATGTTACATAATTGATGTGTACATAATTTATCTATTACATAATTTATGCGCTGCATAATTGATGTGTTACATAATTGATGTGTTACATAACTGATATGTTACATAATTGATGTGTTACATAATTGATGTGTTACATAACTGCTGTGTTACATAATTGATGTGCACATAATTGATGTGTGCATAATTGATGTGTTACATAATGTAGTACATCTCCCTTTTGTTTTATCATTTTATTTCTTATCCCACTTTTTGTTTCTCCTTGATTTACTAGCCTACCCCTCATTCTAGATGTAGTGTATTTTTATTTTGTTGTCCGTTTGTGTTATCCTTTTCTGAGGAAGGCCGTATGTTGGCCCAAACATGAATATTTTGTTGTGTTCCTTTTTTGTAAAGCTGTCACCTTACCTTGTAGGAGTGTACATTACACCCCACTATTGTTACCAGCTATACCGCAGCAATTATTTGCCTGTTCCCTGTATCGTGTTTTATTTGTTCTCTTAGATTGTTGACAATTTCACAATAGAGCATCCGGTAAAACTTACTTAACTCCCCCAACCCGCCCCCTCCCCCTTTTACCATCACGAGTTCTTTTGTCTCGGCTTCTCAGAAGCTGTTCCAATGAGCAATGTGTGTGTGTGTGCGCGCGCGTGCGTATGTGTGTGTGCGTGTGTGTGAAGGCTAAACACATTCCATGTGCCACGTCTGCGCCGTATTCTTGGTATCACCTGGAAGGATAAAGTGACAAGCGTGGGGGTCATGACTCGCACTGACGTCCCGAACATCTACACGCTGCTCAAACAACGTAGGTTACGCTGGCTTGGCCACGTACGCCGTATGAAAGATGAAAGATGGCCGCATACCAAAAGATATACTCTACGAACAACTGGTATATGGCAAATTGCTATGGGGCGCCCAAAACTTCGATTTGTAGCCGTGTATAAACGTGATATAAAGATTCTGAACATAAACCCTGCAGCCTGAGAAGGAATAGCTGGAGACCGTAGTCTTTGTAAACGCACTCTAAAGCTCCAACTCAGACAAGAAGCAGACAGGTTCATAGAAAAAGAGAATACACGGCGAAAGAAAAGAAAAAATAACATTTGTAGAGACGCTGGAACATTAATAGTCAAATATGATTAACGGAGGCTACTAAACTGAGCAATTGTGTCCTTCCATCATTCCATCAAAAAGAAGAAATGTAAATTAAACTTGTATGAGAACAAACTAACAAATAAACCACAGCACTAGATAATATTTATACGAATGTTCTCCTATATAAACTAATGGATCTGCTTGACACTAGGCGTTAGATAACATCCTCGAACCGTGATATCATTGACTGTTGTAGGCACGTCGTGTTGGTTTCTTGCGTTAAGAACTCACGAGATGACCTTCTTTTTATTTGAGTTCGACGTCGAGAGATAACTTAATTCGTTCTCTTCTGTTGCCACATATCAGAGTATTTGTAGTAATCTGTCTGTCCATCGTAAACGCGCTAGTATTTTGTTACTTCAATTAAATGTTTTTGTTGACTAATAATGGCGTCATTCGGCCCAACGGCATGCATATTTACTCTCTCTCGTTCTCTCTCTCTCTCTCTCTCTCTCTCTATATATATATATATATATATATATATATATATATATGTATATATATATATATATATATATATATATATATATATATATATATATATAATTAACATAATAAATATATATCGATGTTCATAGCAATCGGTGTCCATGGCAATCAATATTCATAGCAATTGGTGACCATAGTTCGGAAATGACTAGTACCTTCCTAGTAGTGTTCCAGTTTCAGAGGCTGAAGTTTCCCCTCAAAGTCTGTTTCGTGATGACCATCAACAAGTCCATGAGCAGCGCATTAAAGTGACAGGTATTGACTTGAACCAGAGGGTAACAGAAAAAAGAAGCCGACCTAGAGAAACACTAAAAAGAACACTGAAGTGAGAGGCAACAACAGTTGGCATCAGTTCCCGCGACGAGATTGAACAACTCGCATAGAACCGAGTCATGTGACAAGATACAATGCGGTTCCTGTGCAGAGCCTGAGATAACAAAGATGGTCGGGCACAAGAGTCTAGAATCGCTGTCCTATGTGCCGTCTTCGGCTCCAATAGAGAGTAGACAGATGATGAGGGAGGACTGCTTCTGACGTGGCCAGTTCTACATGACTTGCTTCAGAGTGAGCTCACCTCTACACAGATGTCAATCAACGTGTACCACCCTCGTCAGTTTCGTCATGTTCAACCCTCACATGGAGCTCCATGGCTATGTTTTGTCCGTACAAGTAGAGCCCCTGTGCTCGCAACATGTTCCCAGAACAAAAAATGACGCCATCACTGTTGGTCTGGATGACATCACAGCCACTATATTCTCCACTGTTGCAGATCTGAAAGATAAGTTCTACCATAAATGTTTATTTCAGATCTTATATGCAGGTGCTCAATGAATGTTGCACGTTGTAGACTTCTTTGATCAGGTCCTGTTTCAAGTGTGGAAGCAACGCCCAACTCCAATCACCTCTGTCTGGTGCAGGTTTGTCAGACTCCCTCTACTTCACTGTTCAGTTCCTGAACTCTTCCAACACCCTCAATCGTTCAGGCTTCTCACCTCACAAGCTTACATTCACTGCAAGTGATTCACAAATTATGTGTTTTAGATTGATTTTGTTCGACTTTTGTTTATTCACCACATTTTATATATTCATCATTCACTTCATCATTCACTTCATCATTCACTTCATTATTAATTACAAGATGATGCTTGGCATTGGGTAGTTGCGATAAATGTATACGTTTTGTCAATGAAGTTGTGGGTAGTGCATGAAGTAGTAAGTCATGCAATCGCTGTCAACATGGCTTTAAAGTACTTCAATCCCGAATCAAGACACGGATATAAAGTAAGATTTAGATATAAACATAGTTAGATATCGTCAAGCAAGTTTATGTTGTAAAACCAGCATGATAAGTTACTTTTTTGCAATTTTCTCTCAATTCA
The DNA here is from genome assembly GCA_032433765.1 of Megaustenia siamemsis. Classification (NCBI taxonomy): domain Eukaryota; kingdom Metazoa; phylum Mollusca; class Gastropoda; order Stylommatophora; family Ariophantidae; genus Megaustenia; species Megaustenia siamemsis. Next base: position 77,666,590 of record JAVIAB010000124.1, read on the forward strand.
ATTTCTACTACATTTTTAGTGACACGCAGAATATCGCAAAAAGTTATTAATATTTTGTCTCCAAATTTGGAAAACAAATAGGGATATAGCACTGTAGAAGAACGAATATACTGACGAGCTTATAGACTGAACTAATGGGAATGCTGCAGAACGTAATGACGCTGAGTGATATCTTGTAACCCTTACCAATAATAAAAAAAAAAATATTGTTCCCCATAAATGAGCATATTTTGTCAACCATAGCTCTAATCCAAAAGTTGTTAGTTCAGAAATAACTTAATTTTCTCTATGCATACCAAATTACATGAAGCTATCTTGATTAGTTTCTGAGATATGACAAACACATCAGTCTACATTTAGAGATTTTCCCCACAAAATACTACATTCTCGGCATAATGAGCTGAAAATATGTTATTTTTGGACACACAAATTAATTTTCCTGAAATCTCAACCAATTATGTTGCACACAAAAGCAATGTTTACAGTAAATATAGTCAACATCAGTTTGCTAGTTTAAGGTGTCGTTTACTCACCGTGTCTGTTGCATATTCCTTGTAATGCAGCCTTCTCTTGAACTATACAACACCGCACCTCTGCTGTACCACATGATGTTATTAATCAAATACAAACTGACAGAAAATAAAAGTGCTCCAGTCATCTCATACAAACAAGATCCAAGCAGTTACCATCACGTACATACAACAAGGTCTGCCTTAAAGGCCCGAGGAAGATCAAGAGCCCAAAGACCTGAACGGTGTACCAGAAATCCTGTAGCGAAAGGGTCTAACAGTAGCGACAGGGTCTAACAGTAGCGAAATGGTCTAACAGTAGCGACAGGGTCTAACAAAGTGAGAGCTACATTTTTGGGTCTCGTCTGAAAACGGCAGCTGCCCACATTACTTCACTGCAACTATGAATTTGATTTAATGAATTCGGTGTATGAATTCAAGGTGTGGGGGATGAATTAATTGTTTGGATTCAAGATGTGGGGGATGAATTACTTGTTTGGATTCAAGATGTGGGGGATGAATTAATTGTTTGGATTCAAGATGTGGGGGATGAATTAATTGTTTGGATTCAAGATGTTGGGGATGAATTAATTGTTTGGATTCAAGATGTTGGGGATGAATTGTTGTTTGGATTCAAGATGTTGGGATGAATTAATTGTTTGGATTCAAGATGTGTGGGATGAATTAATTGTTTGGATTCAAGATGTTGTGGATGAATTAATTGTTTGGATTCAAGATGTGGGGGATGAATTAATTGTTTGGATTCAAGATGTTGGGGATGAATTAATTGTTTGGATTCAAGATGTGGGGGATGAATTAATTGTTTGGATTCAAGATGTTGGGGATGAATTAATTGTTTGGATTCAAGATGTGGGGGATGAATTAATTGTTTGGATTCAAGATGTGGGGGATGAATTAATTGTTTGGATTCAAGATGTGGGGGATGAATTAATTGTTTGGATTCAAGATGTGGGGGATGAACTAATTGTTTGGATTCAAGATGTGGGGGATGAATTGTTGTTTGGATTCAAGATGTGGGGGATGAACTAATTGTTTGGATTCAAGATGTGGGGGATGAATTGTTGTTTGGATTCAAGATGTTGGGGATGAATTAATTGTTTGGATTCAAGATGTGGGGGATGAATTAATTGTTTGGATTCAAGATGTTGGGGATGAATTAATTGTTTGGATTCAAGATGTGGGGGATGAATTAATTGTTTGGATTCAAGATGTTGGGGATGAATTAATTGTTTGGATTCAAGATGTGGGGGATGAATTAATTGTTTGGATTCAAGATGTGGGGGATGAATTAATTGTTTGGATTCAAGATGTTGGGGATGAATTAATTGTTTGGATTCAAGATGTGGGGGATGAATTGTTGTTTGGATTCAAGATGTTGGGGATGAATTAATTGTTTGGATTCAAGATGTGGGGGATGAATTAATTGTTTGGATTCAAGATGTGGAGGATGAATTAATTGTTTGGATTCAAGATGTGGGGGGATGAATTGTTGTTTGGATTCAAGATGTTAGGGATGAATTAATTGTTTGGATTCAAGATGTGGGGGATGAATTAATTGTTTGGATTCAAGATGTTGGGGATGAATTAATTGTTTGGATTCAAGATGTTGGGGATGAATTAATTGTTTGGATTCAAGATGTGGGGGATGAATTAATTGTTTGGATTCAAGATGTGGGGATGAATTAATTGTTTGGATTCAAGATGTTGGGGATGAATTAATTGTTTGGATTCAAGATGTGGGGGATGAATTAATTGTTTGGATTCAAGATGTGGGGGATGAATTAATTGTTTGGATTCAAGATGTGGGGGATGAATTGTTGTTTGGATTCAAGATGTTGGGGATGAATTAATTGTTTGGATTCAAGATGTGGGGATGAATTAATTGTTTGGATTCAAGATGTGTGGGATGAATTAATTGTTTGGATTCAAGATGTTGGGGATGAATTAATTGTTTGGATTCAAGATGTGTGGGATGAATTAATTGTTTGGATTCAAGATGTGTGGGATGAATTAATTGTTTGGATTCAAGATGTGTGGGATGAATTAATTGTTTGGATTCAAGATGTTGGGGATGAATTAATTGTTTGGATTCAAGATGTGTGGGATGAATTAATTGTTTGGATTCAAGATGTGTGGGATGAATTAATTGTTTGGATTCAAGATGTGTGGGATGAATTAATTGTTTGGATTCAAGATGTGTGGGATGAATTAATTGTTTGGATTCAAGATGTGTGGGATGAATTAATTGTTTGGATTCAAGATGTGTGGGATGAATTAATTGTTTGGATTCAAGATGTGTGGGATGAATTAATTGTTTGGATTCAAGATGTGTGGGATGAATTAATTGTTTGGATTCAAGATGTGGGTGATAAATTGGTGTTTGGATTCAAGTTGTGGGCGATGAATTGGTGTTTGGATTCAAGGTGTGGGGGATGAATTGATGCTTGGATTCAAGATGTGGGGGATGAATTGGTGTTTGGATTAGAGATTTTATATAAAAAATGTAAGCGGTCCTAAAATAAAAGCACGTGTTTTACATTTCTATGTTAGCGTTTCTACACAATCATCCCACTTCCTCGCGAATAATTACTGCCGGTCATGGGGTTGTTAAATATAATTATTAATCTAGTCAATGGGAATTGGACTCATCAAATATTCTCACACAAATTCGATCTCTGTTGAAGGTCAAAGGAGTAGCATTGTTCTAAATTGTGAGAACAACACAATAGGTTATAAAAAAATACAAACAATAGGTCCCAGCGTAACACAAACAATAGGTCACAGCGTAACACAAACAATAAGTCCCAGCGTAACACAACCAATATGTCACAGAGTAACACAAACAATAGGTCACAGAGTACACAAACAATATGTCACAGAGTAACACAAACAGTAGGTCACAGAGTAACACAAACAATAGGTCACAGAGTACACAAACAATAGGTCACGGCGTAACACAAACAATAGGTCACAGAGTAACACAAACAATAGGTCACAGAGTACACAAACAATAGGTCACGGCGTAACACAAACAATAGGTCCCAACGTAACACAAACAATAGGTCACAGAGTACACAAACAATAGGTCACAGCGTAACACAAACAATAGGTCATAGCGTAACACAAACAATAGGTCACAGCGTAACACAAGCAATAGGTCACAGAGTACACAAACAATAGGTCACAGAGTGCCACAAACAATAGATCACAGTGTAACACAAACAATAGGCCACAGAGTGCCACAAACAATAGGTCACAGCGTAACACAAACAATAGGTCACAGTGTAACACAAACAATAGGCCACAGAGTGCTACAAACAATAGATCATAGTGTAACACAAAAAATAAGTCACAGCGTAACACAAACAATAGGTCACAGCGTAACACAAGCAATAGGTCACAGAGTACCACAAAAAATAGGTCACAGAGTAACACCAATAATAGATTTTAAAAAATAAAAGCAATAAGTCACAGAATAATTGGTCACACTAATATTAATAATAGGTCACAGAATAATTGGTCACACTAATATTAATAATAGGTCACAGAATAATTGGTCACACTAATATTAATAATAGGTCACAGAATAATACATGCAATGGACCACAAAATAACACATACAATAGGCCACACAAATAATAGTTCATGAAATGACACAAACAATAGGTCACGGAATAACACAAACAATAGGTCACGGAATAACACACATAATAGGTCACATAAAGCAAACAGTAGGTCACAAACAATATACAAACAGTAGGTCACAAAGCAATATACAAACAATAGGTCACAGTCTAACACAGACGATAGTCACCTGTAGTCGCACTTGCAGGCGTCTCTGTAGCAACGTGTTTCTCTTAAGGGTCAGCCGGTCGATGAAGGTCAAATCCGACATTCTAGTCGTTCTGTCTGAGGTAGAAGCTGTTGAAGGTCAAGAGGTCATAAGGTTAACAGAGCGAACCTTGTATTTGTCCACGTGTACTCCTTCGGTATCTACTTTTGTTTGGCAACAACAATCACTAACCTCACAACAAAAATACATCTATAATCAGCTATAACGACTACACACATCACATCTACGCTGTTATAACGACTACATACATCATATCTACGCTGTTATAACGACTACACACATCATATCTACAATGTTATAACGACTACACACATCATATCTACGCTGTTATAGCGACTACACACATCATATCTACGCTGTTATAACGACTACGCACATGACATCATATCTACGCTGTTATAGCGACTACACACATCATATCTACGCTGTTATAACGACTACGCACATGACATCACATCTATGCTGTTATAACGACTACACACATCATATCTACGCTGTTATAACGACTACATACATCATATCTACGCTGTTATAACGACTACGCACATGACATCACATCTACGCTGTTATAACGACTACACACATCATATCTACGCTGTTATAACGACTACGCACATGACATCACATCTATGCTGTTATAACGACTACACACATCATATCTACAATGTTATAACGACTACACACATCATATCTACGCTGTTATAACGACTACACACATCATATCTACGCTGTTATAGCGACTACACACATCATATCTACGCTGTTATAATGACTACGCACATGACATCACATCTATGCTGTTATAACGGCTACACATATCTCATCACAACTACGCTGTTATAGCGACTACACATATCACATCTACGCTGTTATAACGACTACACACATCACATCTACGCTGTTATAACGACTACACACATCTCATCACATCTACGCTGTTATAACGACTACACACATCACATCTGCGCTGTTATAACGACTACACATATCTCATCACATCTACGCTGTTATAACGACTACACACATCACATCTACGCTGTTATAACGACTACACACATCTCATCACATCTACGCTGTTATAACGACTACACACATCACATCTACGCTGTTATAACGACTACACATATCTCATCACATCTACGCTGTTATAACGACTACACACATCACATCTGCGCTGTTATAACGACTACACATATCTCATTACATCTACGCTGTTATAGCGAATACTCATATCTCATCACATCTAAGTTGTTATAACGACTTATAATGGCTGACAACGAAAATGAATAGCAACCACTCAAGTTTAATTTTGTATTTATTGTTCTTATCATGTTTAGTCATAATATGACGACGTTACGGTAACTTTGATGTATTGCTTTAGAAACAGTGGCTCACTTTCTCTGAACTGTCGGCACGGCCTCGGCACACAAGAGAATTTGAGAAACACCTGAACAAGATGGTGGCGCCATTGCAACAAGGCTCCAGGTTGTAGGGAATAATAGAACAAAGAAGTATGTGTTAGCACTCGGAAAAATTGACAGACAAACAACAACAGAAAAAAACGAAGAACAATACATGGTCCGAAGTGGGATCGAACCCGTACTCAGTGGCACCGCGCCTTGCCACGAGAAGCCGAACGCTTGGCACACTGCCATGCAGCTAACTATAAAAATTGGCTATTGCAGCAGTGTCTTACACGATGACGTTCTCAATGACTATAGCATAGGGTAACGATCACAGACCGGAAATAAATTGTATATTTGTACTTTCCTATTAATGCAAGTATCTTCCAGTAGGGCTGAATACTTGTGTTGTAGACAAACATTTATTGGACGAAACAGCACGAATAGTAGTTCCCAGTGGTTATATACTGGGTACAAATAATAATACATAAATATTATTATACGATATTATAAAATAGCCAATTTTTTAGTTGGCTGCGTGGCAGTGTGCCAAGCGTTCGGCTTCTCGTGGCAAGGCGCGGTGCCACTGAGTACGGGTTCGATCCCACTTCGGACCATATATTGTTCTTCGTTTTTTTCTATTGTTGTTTGTCTGTCAATTTTTCCGAGTGCTAACACATACTTCTTTGTTCTATTATTCCCTATTATCGCCTCGGAAGTTCCCCATATAATAATATTTATGTATTATTATTTGTCTCCAGGTTGTAGCAGTGATGTTTTCTGAGGTTTATTTATTTAGATAAAAGGTCTATAGAGGTTCATTATCAGGTGTGGGTTCGTTATGATGACAGGTGTGTTAGTTGTACACAGGTGTGTTAGTTGTACACAGGTGTGTTAGTTGTACACAAGTGTATTAGTTGTACACAAGTGTGTTAGTTGTACACAAATGTGTTAGTTGTACACAAGTGTGCCAGTTGTACACAAGTGTGCTAGTTGTACACAAGTGTGCTAGTTGTACAAAAGTGTGCTAGTTGTGCACAAGGGTGTTAGTTGTACACAAGTGTGTTAGTTGTACAGAATTGTGTTAGTTGTACACCAGTATGTTAGATGTACACGAGTGTGTGGATGGACTGAGAAGTTGGAGAACCACTAGGGAGAGGATTCTCCTCGACCCCGCGTCCAGCCTTCGCGGCGGTTGTTGACTACAAAGAGGGAGATAACTGACATTAGCAACGTGATACAGCAGAAACTGGAGAGTGAGATAACTGACATTAGCAACGTGATACAGCAGAAACTGGAGAGTGAGATAACTGACATTAGCAACGTGATACAGCAGAAACTGGAGAGTGAGATAACTGACATTAGCAACGTGATACAGCAGAAACTGGAGAGTGAGATAACTGACATTAGCAACGTGATACAGCAGAAACTGGAGAGTGAGATAACTGACATTAGCAACGTGATACAGCAGAAACTGGAGAGTGAGATAACTGACATTAGTAACGTGATACGGCAGAAACTGGAGAAGGAGATAACTGACATTAGCAACGCGATACGGCAGAAACTGGAGAAGGAGATAACTGACATTAGTAACATGATAAGCAGAAACTGGAGAGGGAGATAACTGAAATTAGTAACATGATAGGCAGAAACTGGAGAGGGAGATGACTGACATTAGCAACGTGATACGGCAGAAACTGGAGAAGGAGATAACTGGCATTAGTAACGTGATACGGCAGAAACTGGAGAGTGAGATAACTGACATTAGTAACATGATAAGCAGAAACTGGAGAGGGAGATAACTGACATTAGTAACATGATAGGCAGAAACTGGAGAGGGAGATAACTGACATTAGTAACATGATAGGTAGAAACTGGAGAGGGAGATAACTGACATTAGTAACATGATAGGCAGAAACTGGAGAGGGAGATAACTGACATTAGTAACATGATAGGCAGAAACTGGAGAGGGAGATAACTGACATTAGTAACATGATAGGCAGAAACTGGAGAGGGAGATAACTGACATTAGTAACATGATAGGTAGAAACTGGAGAGGGAGATAACTGACATTAGTAACATGATAGGCAGAAACTGGAGAGGGAGATAACTGACATTAGTAACATGATAGGCAGAAACTGGAGAGTGAGATAACTGACATTAGTAACGTAATAGGCAGAAACTGGATAGGGAGATGACTGACATTAGTAACATGTTAGGCAGAAACTGGAGATGGAGATAACTGACATTAGTAACGTGATGCGGCAGAAACTGGAGAGGGAGATAACTGACATTAGTAACGTGATGCGGCAGAAACTGGAGAGGGAGATAACTGACATTAGTAACGTGATAGACAGAAACTGTACAGCAAGATAACTGACATTAGTAACGTGATACGGCAGAAATTGGAGAGAAAGATAACTGACATTAGCAACGTGAAACAGCAACAACTGGAGAGGGAGATAACTGACACTAGAGTTGGGTCAATAAATTATTCATGATGACCTGAAGTTCCAAAATGTGGTGCAAGATGGGGGATCCGAACGATGGACGCCTGAAATGAAATCGACACACTTCGATGCTTGCCAGGAACTTTTCCGTCGGTATGAGACTAATGAGGGTGCATTTCTACAGAGAGAAGTAGCTGTTAATGAGAGCTTGGTTCACTTCTACAGAGAGAAGTAGCTGTTAATGAGAGCTTGGTTCACTTCTACAGAGAGAAGTAGCTGTTAATGAGAGGTTGATTCACTTCTACAGAGAGAAGTAGCTGTTAATGAGAGCTTGGTTCACTTCTACAGAGAGAAGTAGCTGTTAATGAGAGGTTGATTCACTTCTACAGAGAGAAGTAACTGTTAATGAGAGGTTGATTCACTTCTACAGAGAGAAGTAGCTGTTAATGAGAGCTTGGTTCACTTCTACAGAGAGAAGTAGCTGTTAATGATGAGCTTGGTTCACTTCTACAGAGAGAAGTAGCTGTTAATGATGAGCTTGGTTCACTTCTACATAGAGAAGTAGCTGTTAATGATGAGCTTGGTTCACTTCTACAGAGAGAAGTAGCTGTTAATGAGAGCTTGGTTCACTTCTACAGAGAGAAGTAACTGTTAATGAGAGCTTGGTTCATTTCTACAGAGAGAAGTAGCTGTTAATGATGAGCTTGGTTCACTTCTACAGCGTGACGTCGCTCTCAATGAGAACATGGTTCACGTCTACAGCGTGACGTCGCTCTCAATAAGAACCTGGTTCATTTCTATAGCGCGACGTCGTTATCATTGAGAGCTTGGTTCACTTCTATAGCGTGACATCATTATCATTGAGAGCTCGGTTCACTTCTATAGCGTGACATCATTATCATTGAGAGCTCGGTTCACTTCTATAGCGTGACATCATTATCATTGAGAGCTCGGTTCACTTCTATAGCGTGACATCATTATCATTGAGAGCTCGGTTCACTTCTAAAGCGTGACATCATTATCATTGAGAGCTCGGTTCACTTCTATAGCGTGACATCATTATCATTGAGAGCTCGGCTCACTTCTATAGCGTGACATCATTATCATTGAGAGCTCGGTTCACTTCTATAGCGTGACATCATTATCATTGAGAGCTCGGTTCACTTCTATAGCGTGACATCATTATCATTGAGAGCTCGGTTCACTTCTGTAGCGTGACGTTACTAACCCAGAAAATGCGGTTACACCGATCTGCTGGTAAAATCATGGTGGCCAGCAGCTGTGATCGCAAGGGGCAGAGCTTAGAGAGCACTATATGCCCAGAGAAAGCTCTGCGAGCAGTGTCGTCATCATCTTCTGAGGAATATCTCAAACCAGCCATTCGCCAGAAACAGTGCCGATTGTTGACGGCGGTTGTCTGTCCCTGGACAACACGAGACAACACATTGCTAGAACAGTGCCGATTGTTGACGGCGGCTGTCTGTCTCTCGACAACACGAGACAACACATTGCTAGAACAGTGTCGATTGTTGACGGCGATTGTCTGTCCCTGGACAACACGAGACAACACGAGACAACGCGAGAAAACACAAGACAACACGAGACAACACATTGCTAGAACTGTGCCGATTGTTGACGACGGTTGTCTGTCCCTCGACAACACGAGACAACACATTGCTAGAACAGTGCCGATTGTTGACGGCGGTTGTCTGTCCCTGGACAACACGAGACAACACGAGACAACACATTGCTAGAACAGTGCCGATTGTTGACGGCGGTTGTCTGTCTCTCGACAACACGAGACAAAACATTGCTAGAACAGTGTCGATTGTTGACGGCGGTTGTCTGTCCCTGGACAACACGAGACAACACGAGACAACACCAGAAAACACAAGACAACACGAGACGACACATTGCTAGAACAGTGCCGATTGTTGACGGCGGTTGTCTGTCTCTCGACAACACGAGACAACACATTGCTAGAACAGTGCCGATTGTTGACGGCGGTTGTCTGTCCCTGGAGAACACGAGACAACACATTGCTAGAACTGTGCCGATTGTTGACGGCGGTGGTGTGTCTCTCCCTCGACAACACGAGACAACACGAGACAACACATTGCTTGAACTGTGCCGATTGTTGACGGCGGTTGTCTGTCCCTGGACAACACGAGACAACGCATTGCTAGAACTGTGCCGATTGTTGACAGCGGTAGTGTGTCTCTCCCTCGACAACACGAGACAACACATTGCTAGAACTGTGCCGATTGTTGACAGCGGTAGTGTGTCTCTCCCTCGACAACACGAGACAACACGAGACAACACATTGCTAGAAGAGTGTCGATTGTTGACGGCGGTTGTGTGTCCCTCGACAACACGAGACAACACGAGACAACACATTGCTAGAACAGTGCCGATTGTTGACGGCGGTTGTCTGTCCCTGGAGAACACGAGACAACACATTGCTAGAACTGTGCCGATTGTTGGCGGCGGTAGTGTGTCTCTCCCTCGACAACACGAGACAACACATTGCTAGAACAGTGCCGATTGTTGACGGCGGTCGTCTGTCCCTTGACAACACGAGACAACACGAGACAACACATTGCTAGAACTGTGCCGATTGTTGACGGCGGTAGTGTGTCTCTCCCTCGACAAAACGAGACAACACGAGACAACACATTGCTAGAACAGTGCCGATTGTTGACGCGGTTGTCTGTCCCTCGACAACACGAGACAACACACTGCTAGAACAGTGCCGATTGTTGACGGCGGTTGTCTGTCCCTGGACAACACGAGACAACACACTGCTAGAACAGTGCCGATTGTTGACGGCGGTTGTCTGAGTAGTAGACCAGGAAGGAAAGGGTCGGACTTGGATACAAAGACAAATAGTAGGAGGAAGGAGGAAAGATTTCCTCCTTCAAGTACAAGAGTTATATAGTAGGATACCACCACTTTCCCATGGTGGAAGGTGGTGGTGGTGGTGGAGCTTCTGTCATGATATATATGTATATATGAATAGGGCTTGTATAGTGCATGAAGAGGATTGGTAGTTGAGGGGGATAATTACTGACTCATGAGTGATGGACATCAGTTTTTCCCGCCAAAATGACTTCCAATAGGAGCTAGTGTGTGTGTGTGTTGTCCGGCTATAGACCACGCCCACTCCGGAAGTGAAACTACCATATTAGGGAGTAGTGATACGTTAGTTATTTCATGGATATGGTGAGTATATATACATATAATAGTAATAAGTTAATAGTTATTATATCTACGTTGACGTAAAGGGGCCCCGTATTTAAGATAGGGACCATAAGTAGGTATATATACATACATATATATTGGCAAATCTTGCTGGCGGTATTAACGAACAGTCATTTTCTCCTACCGTGGCAGCTCAATATCTCCCACCGTTGCCGCTCTCGCGTGAGTTTATTGATTATTGTCTCCAGCGAGCGCGAAACGCAACAGGTCATGTAAAAAAAGGCGCGTACACGGTTTAATATATTCATTCGACTAGCGTCGGTCGGTCAGTCAGTCACGCGGTACCCACAGTGATAACACTGCCAGATACGCTTCCATATCTGTAAATCTACCACCAGAGCCTCACCGATATTATCCTATCAGAGCTGTAAATCTAACAGCAGATAACCACAGGTGTTATACTGAACACCGTCGGAGAAACAAGGAGAACCAGCTCTTAAAAACCAACCTTATAAGAATACAGGTAAGTTGAAATTTTGCTTAAAATACATAACAATGCGTGTTTATTATCATAGTTTTATTAATGTAAATGAATTACGTAACATATAGGAACGTGTTCGGTAAGTATCGTAACGGTCACAGAGCAAAGCTGTTACGAAATAGAGTCCACATCGTCGTATCCTTTTCGTTAGAGAAGTCTAGGAACTTTTTCCAACCTCCGTTTTTTACAACACAGTCTCCGAATAATCCACCGATAAACAGCCCGGCAAAGAAAGCGAAGCTCTTTCCCAGAGAAGATATATCTGTATCAGAATCGTAAAAGTCTTTGACATGGTTCTTAATTAACCGATAAGCCAGCGTATAAATAATCACGAGGCGCCCACAGTTTAAAATTCCATCTGAAACCATATAAACCACAATGGTCGCAAACGAGGCGTAAATATCCTTATCCCCGACTCCCAGAGTTATACCAGCGAATAACGAGTCATATCTCTCTGATACCGTATAGACTAGTTTAGCCCTTGATTTATAAAACGGGGAAAGCTTCTTTTTAGTGTTATCGTAAGTGTGGATAATGTCAACAGCTAAGACCACAAATTCGTTCGAAATTGTACCCACACACATTTTACAATCATAATTAGTCATTTTCGAATCCATATAAGATAAATTCAGAAGAGCGCGTGGTACGTGAAATCAATAATGTGAAACATGTCTGGACATGTTCGGCTATACATTACGCGTGAGTCATACAAACTGAGCGATGTATTAAGTTCCATGAATCTTATAGTTTCAGTCGCGTTAGTACAAACACATATTGTAAAAGTGGTATGGTTACGATAGCGATATGAACATGATAGGGATAGAGACTCAAATATGTCAATAAAAGCTTTAGTAAACACCTAGATACCCGCTCACCGACAAAATATAATATTTAAAAACTAACTGTTAATGGATGCGTGTTTTAGTTAAGTAATAAGTACGTAGATGTTGATAATGTGTTTTGAGTGTAAAGATTAAAGTGCGGATAAGGGAGAGCTAGAGAGAGAGAGAGAGAGAGAGAGAGAAAGAAAAAAGAAAGAAAGAAAGAAAGAAAGCGGAGGAATGAGGCATATCTGGCTATAGCGTTTATGATAGTAAGAGCGACGGATGAGTGTAAGATATGAGAGCCGGTGAGGTTATGTGTGCTAATGAAGTGGTCGATAACTAATAACTGTCTAGTAACATATAGTATGTGTGCGTGCGTACATGTGTGTGTGTGCGCGTGTATGTGTGTATGTGTGCGCGCGCGTGCGTGTGTGAGCGCATGTTATATATGTATACTATTTCAATGTATTTTTGGTACGCACACTGAATGCGTGGTTTTATCTCGTTGACAGATGGCCTCACGTAACGAACTTGTAAGCAGACCACGCCACGTGTGTGAAACGTGTGGGAAAAGCTTCACACGTCGGGATGCTCTAGCCAGACACGTAGATAGTGCGCACGGCCAACAGAGATATCCGTGTCCTATATGCGGCTGCATCTTTACAAGAGCCACAAATCTTACAAATCATGTGGCGAAGAAACACGCAGCATGTGCAACTATCTCATCGGCACCAGCACCGGCTACATCAAGGGCCCCGACAGTATTCTCTGCAACAGACAACAACGTTGCAGAGACCGGGGATGAAGAACACTCTAGAAAGAAACCCGAGTAGATAACACTAGTGGGGGTGAGCAGCCTACACCTAGTAACAGTACAGAACACATGTCATCTGTACACATTAATACTAAATACTCGTGTAAAGACTGCGGGAAAATCTTCAAAAGACAAGACAATCTAGATCGGCATATAGACACTGTTCACAATAAACAGACATACCAGTGTCCTATATGTGTATGCGAATTTAACAGACAGGACAATCTAAGAACACATATTAAAAATAAACACCAACTACCGATATCAACAAGTACAAGCTCAACATCCGCGACAAGACCATCAACCTCATCAGTATCAACCACCTCCACCTCATCAGCGTCAACCACCTCCGCCACCTCATCAGCTTCGATACCGACGACCTGTTCAAAGTCCAGAGCTGATCCAACAATTAAGAGGAAGCGGAATAATGAACAATCGATAGAGAGTCAACACAGCAAGAAGGCGCGAACGGATCTAGAATTAGACAGTTTAGCTAGTTTACCAGCAGATGTTAGACAGGTCTATTTCGACAACTGGTCTGCAATAAGGTCACATAGTAATAATAATAGGCATCTGTCAGTCCACACGGTCTTCCATAAACCAAATTCACCCCTAAGGGCAAACTGGGCAAATATCCTAAATCCCATCTTTAATAACCAAACACGTAGATTTAAAATAAATTATTCTCACAATTTCATCCTGAGGAATAAAGAAAACAATGACCTTCGGTTTTTCCATAGTAGTTTCAATAATAGTTTAATTCTTTCAACTCCGATGGTTATAAATAACAGAGCAGATTTTGATAGGTTCCTCACACAACTACAAGATAGCGACCCCTTAAACCACGCAAATCATAATAGACCGAGCACTAAATATAGTGTCGAAACCCTTCCCAGCACTTCGTTCTATTTCTATAATTTCGTAGAATATCCTATCGGGTGTCTAACCACCGAACTCCCACAACATATTACAAACAATAAATTCATTTATACATTACAAATTAACATAAACGGGCCAGCATATACTGATAATCTATGTTTCTTTAGATGCGTGGCGTTATTTAGGGGCGCTAAACTTAATCACTTACACAGACCCACCAGCGATCTCCTGAAACAGTGGCAAGACCATCAGGGGCTAGATATAGACGACAAGTTCCCCGGTGTAACGCTAGCGCAGATTCCCTCTCTAGAAACGTGTTTCGGTATTAACGTGGACGTCTTCGCTTTTGACAAAGACCAAGCCCTGTCCCCAATGCTAAGAGGTAGTACGACTTTTAGCGACACCTTACGAGTTCTATTTTACGAAGAACATTTTATGTATATAGCGGACATAGATAAGGCGGCCCATGCTTTTTCCTGTCCTAAATGTGGAAAATTGTGGAAAGAATGTTGGCGTATGGATAAACACGAGAAGACATGTACCGGGGATAAGCGAAAAGACAAGTATATCGGAGGAGTTTATAGGAACAAAGAGGGTATACTCGAAACGATAGCTAATAGGGGTATAGAAGTTCCTAATAACTATGTGTATCCCTACAGAGCGACGTACGATTACGAATGTTACTTTAGTAATGTACCGACGACAGATGGAAACACTAGTAGTGTGACCGAATATGTAGCCAGGCATATTCCAATGTCTTGTGCCGTAGCCAGTAATATTCCTGGTTATGAGAAACCGGTATGTTTTGTGAGCGAAGGTGATTCTCAAAAATTAGTGAGTAAAATGATAGATTATCTAGAGACATTAGCGAAACGGGCGTATATAATCTTACGCGGCAGTTTCAAACAGGTTTTTGACAGTTTAAGAGACAGGGGTGACTGTAGTGACCTCATAGGGAAACTCGAGTCATACTTGAAAGAGCTCCCCGTTATAGGATTCAACTCTGGAAAGTATGACTTAAACGTTATCAAACCATATTTAATAAGACATGTCGTAGCTGGGGTGAACAAAGTAGAAAAAGCGAACGAAGAAGATGATGAAGAAAAAGATGAAGAAGATGACGTTGAAGAAGAATTGAAAGATGATGACGATGAAGAAGATGATGACGATGAAGAAGATGACGATGAAGAAGATGATGACGATGAAGAAGATGATGACGATGATGAAGAAGAAGAAGAGGAGGAAGAGGAAGAGAAGCCGAAACAAAACAAAACTAAAAAAGGGGTGACCTCGCCCTTCAAGTTTATCGTTAAGCGCAATAATAATTTTATGTGCATCTCCACCAGTCGACTAAAGTTCTTAGATATTATAAATTATCTCGCCCCGGGGTTCTCTTATAGTAAATACTTGGCAGCGTACAAGATTAAAGAGACCAAAGGTGTATTTTGTTACGAGTATATTACCGATCTAAAAAAGTTAGACGAAACCTCTCTCCCCCCTCATGAGGCCTTCTTTTCGACGCTTAAAAACTGTAATATTTCAAACGAAGAGTACGAGTATTGTAACAAGATATGGGCGGACAATAACATGTCCACTCTCAGAGATTTTCTTGTTTGGTATAACAATAAGGATGTCGGGCCCTTCCTTCTCGCATTAGAGAAACAGATCGAATTTTACGCGGGTTTAGGTGTAGATATGTTTAAGGACGCCATTTCAGTCCCCGGTGTGACGTTAAGATACCTCTTCAACACCATACCTAAAAACGTAGTCTTTTCGTTATGCGGTAAACGCGAGGCAGAGCTTCATAAAACACTTAGAGATAATATAGTGGGTGGTCCGAGCATAATCTTTCATCGCCACCACGAGAAGGACGAGACTCGAATCAGAGGTAATCCTCAAAATGTAGCTGAAAGTCTTAAAGGCTACGACGCAAACGCTCTGTATCTCTGGGCATTGATGCAGAAAATGCCCACTGACTTTCCAATTATACGAAAAGTTGAGGACGGGTTTAGACAACGTAAAGTTAATTATTACGATCAGCAGAGTAGAGAGTGGTTAACGTGGGTAGCTCACAAAACAACATTGAGTTGCGAACTCAATACAACGGGGGTGAGGTACCTTTAGGACCTCGTAGGATTAGAGTGGATGGCTTTTGTCAAAAGAGTAACCTATCCGCTAATAATAAAGTCTGGCAGTATCATGGTTGTCTGACGCACGGGCATATCTGTCACCTCACTGAAAAACACAAAGGTGTTAACCCTATAAACAAAAAACCCTTGTCCGAGCTATACGACAAGACCCGGGAAATTCGCGAATATTTAACCAACGATGTTGGAGTTGACGTGGTTGAGATGTGGGAATGTGAGTGGCAAGAGCTAAAGAAAACCGACAGCACAATTATTCCGTTTCTTAAACAAGCCCTCCCCAGATCAAAACCATCGTATGCCGGGAAAAATTACCACTAACCATCGCGCAGATTTTGAAAGCTGTTAAAGACGAAACGCTGTTTGGTCTTGTAGAATGCGATATTCATGTCCCCGACTCTCTCAAGGAATATTTTAGCGAAATGACACCCATATTTAAAAACGTAGACGTGTGTAGAGACGATATAGGAGAGCTTATGAAGGAATACGCCGTGAAAAATAAATTATTGACGACCCCTAGACGTACCCTGATAGGTAGTTATATCGGGAAGAAAATTCTTTTGGCCACCCCCTTATTAAAATGGTATTTGGATCACGGTCTAGAGGTAACCAACATCTACCAGGTGATCGAATACCACCCTGTTAGTTGTTTCAAACAATTTGGGGACACCGTATCCGACGCCAGACGAAAAGGGGATGTTGATGAGACGCAGTCCATTACGGGGGAGACCATGAAGTTGTTAGGGAATTCGGCGTACGGAAAAACTCTCACCGATAAAGCGAAACACTCGAACGTCGCGTACTGCGAGGGTGAGTCCGCTTCCAAGCTCGTTAACGACCCCCTATTTAAACATATGACAGATTTAGGAGTAGGGAATATATTCGAGGTGGAAATGTTAAAAAAGACGACGAGGTGGGACCTTCCGCTACAAATCGGCTACTTTGTATATCAATACGCCAAGCTACGGATGTTGCAATTTTATTACGATTTTTTAGACCGGTTCGTAGAGAGATCATACTTTCAGTTGTGTGAAATGGACACTGACAGTCTGTATTTGGCGTTAAGTAAACCTAGTTTAGCTGCCGCCGTTAGACCGCCTTTACTCGAAACTTTTTATAACGAGTACGATCAGTGGTTCCCCTCAGAGACCTGTAGCATTCATCGGGAGGAGTTTGTTAGGAGTAAAGGTAAATTTAAGGTAGATTGTCGAGACTGCGAAAAAACAAAATTGTACCATAAACGTACCCCGGGTTTATTTAAGTTAGAGTACGAAGGGGATGGGATGGTATCGTTATGTAGTAAAACATACCACTGTTTTGGAGATTACTCAAAAACTAGTACTAAAGGGCTTAGCAAACATCACAATAAACTAGACAAAGATATATTTATGAAGGTTCTCAAGACACAACAGGCGCAGGGAGGGAAAAATGTGGGTTTTAAACGATATAAATCGAGTGTCTATACATATACACAGCACAGAAATTCTCTCTCTTATTTCTACATCAAACGCCGTGTGCACAACGACAATGTGACGACTTTTCCGTTAGGTATCTAGAGTATTTATATATATATTATGTATATACAATGATACTTCTGTGATAGTTTTATGTCCAGTGATAATGAACATATGTTTGTGTCGTTGTCACGTTTATATTGTATTAAAATATATCATTAAAAAAAAAGTATGCAGTTTTTTTCTATTGTATATACATGTCACGTGGTACTGTCTCGTAAGAATAATATGGATACTCTCAGTATCCTTGGTGTACTACCAGTATACCTGTGTGTAAAACAGAAAAAACGAGTTACAACATCTATGACTTTCACACCTATACAATCCATTATATACGTACACATAAATGACAAATAACACGAGACATGTTTTGTAATTTATATATATTTTATTGATACAGCACAACACCGATACTGCGTATGCAGTACATCTAGACACGACATAAAAACACAACATCTAAATGTTCAGCCTCAGCCTCTTTCTTCTTCTAAGATGACCCGGGGCAATCGTTGTTATTGGTTGATTCTTTTCAACGTTGTCAGTATCGTACACGGGAGTCCTGTAAGAACCATTATTTATCGAATAAGGCTCGTTGCATGGTGATGTAGATACTGGAAGTCTATGATCTGCCGTGGTCGACGGCGCGTTCGAGGGAAGAGGCTGTAGTGTTGTTGCATTAGCCTCGAGACGAGCACACTCGGCCAATAACTCGTCCTGCATAGCCACGAGCTGTTCGTTTCTACTAAGATGACCCGGAGATAGTGCTGGTACTGGCTGACTACTTTCGAAGTTGTCAGTATCGTAGAAAGGAGCCATGTAAAAGCCAGTATTCATGGAATATGGCTCGATACTCGGCGACGTGGATGCTGGAAGTGTGTGATCTAGTCTGATGTCGGGTTCGTTCACTGTATGAGTCTCGAGTGTTGTTGCAATGGGTTCGAGACGCTCATACTCGGCCAATAACTCGGCCTGCATAGACACGAGGTGTTCAAATTCTGAACGATTCAACGTGATCCCAAACTTGGTGGGATATTTTAAATTCGATGTCCCGAAAAATTTTCGAATATGGATCATAGTCGACCCTCTGTATGAAGACACAGACGCTACTTTCAGCCCTGTAGCCAATGGTTTGACCATTTCACGATCTGCTGTAACGTAGACCCAGCTAGTGGGTACATCGACAACTGGTGCAGCCTCGACGTTTGTCAGCATCTTCTGTATCTCAGCACTGAGCGATGTGTGACTGGCGCTTTCTCACCCGCGACTTTTATAGCATAGGTCAGATTATAGATCCGGTTTAGTCCGGATTTTTAAACACTAAAATTCGTGTCCAGACTTGTCTGCGATATTTTTAGCCACTGACGTCATTGCACTAGAAATTTTAAATTTTGCGCCATAAGCTTCGGTGCTAGTAGTCGATACACGATTCGATCGTTTATGTGTTGTCTGGTGGATGAGGTAAACGGCATTAAGACCCTTTGCATTGATCCTCCTCGTGTTTTAATCAGTAGAAAATACACAGAGTACAGTCCACACGCGTTACTAACAAGATCTTGTAACTGACGCGAGTTGTAGATGAGAGGTCTGTTCGAATTCCGCTCGATAAAATCGATGATCTCGGTATGTCTGGGAGAAAACCCGAAACTGTCGAAATACTCAAACTGCCCCATAGCGTTGTAGTAGAGGGCGACCCAGTGAGAGCCCGGTCTCCAACTAGGGTCGGTATTGATAACGAAGGATGCTGTTTTAGTTGGCTCGATATACCGAGGTAACCGATTGCGAGCCACTACGCTAACAATGGAACACCGTCTCACAAAAATGTCAGACATAAGTACGTTGAGAATATCTCTCGTATTCATTGTCGAAGTGTTTACGCTGTGTAATCTGTAAGAATCTGTCTCGTTTTAGAGATCTCCACCACGGAATCCAGTTCTGCGTAAACTAGGACCTGTATAGGATTAGGCGTGATCGTCGCAAATTTGAGCTCGATGGCGACGGGTCCTGATTTTGCCAGCTCAAATTGTTCGGCGTTCAAAAGACCAGGGCTGAAATCGAATGCAAAAAGAGTGTAGGCGTTCTTGAAGTCGTTATAATCTATTCTGTTACCAGCGTCTGTTCCCACGAGACCCAACGCCAGCATGGACTTGAAGTAGGCGCGAGCGTACTGACCACGGTCAAATTCGGTAGATAGAGGTTTACCCCAATTACTATGACCGGCGACGGTGATGTTTAAGTAGGTAAGGCCAAAGTTTTTAAAATTGAAGGGGTTGGTGTCGTAACTTCCATTAAATGCAGCCGAGTCCAGTAAGCCGAGGACTAGTCGCGTTGGTGTTTGAGTCAGAAAAAGATTGTCTTGGGAATGAGATAACATGCCTTTAGGAATGGCAAATGTTTTAATCATAACTCTCTTCATGGGGTATCGCGCATTGCCTCGTAAGAGAGCCTTTTCGTGAGCCAGCGAAATGGCCGGATTAACTGAGGCTTTCCTCACCAACAGGGCGGCGTAGGTGATGACACTTTTATAACCGACAGTTTTGTCGTGAGCTATGATGTTAAATACGTCCTTCGAGGGGTCAACTTAATTTTCACGTCAACCCTGTTTAGCATGTAACGCTCCTGAGCAAAAATATCAGAGTGAAGTCGCCCTATCATATCCAGCTCATGGCTACCTCGGGCCAGATTTCGACGAGTTTTAAGACCCGCATTGGAGTCACCTTGGGTGTCATCCGCGTGTTTGGGAGTATCGGTGTAGTAGAGCGCGCTCGTGAGATAACTTTTCTTAGATTCCTTGCTATGGTTGAGAGTGGCTTCTAGGTATGCTCGAAAAGGGTAGGTGTTTTCAGAAGCTGAAATCAAAGTATCGTTGAGAGATACGTCGACTTGCGAGATTAGACTGTGCAGAAAATAGTTCACAGGCGCAACTTCAACATCATTTGGTATATTGTCACCGTTGGACAGCGTAATTTTTGCTCTCATATGCAGATACGTGTTGGAAAAATCGATGTATTCGTCCGAATTTCCGCTGATGGAAAATTCTATAGGGGCCCCAGATGCCAGAGAGGCCAGGGGGGAAACTTCTACAAACTGGGCAGAATCAAGAGATGTCTGAGTCGGTGGAACGCTAAACAAATCTAGTCCAGAATGGAAACACTCGCAAGACTTGGGATGCACTAACGCCATATCGCTTAACCGAATATGTCCGAATAGTTTGTCCTCTTAGCCTTCTTGGACGCGGAATGAGAGTGATCGCGTCGTTTTGTCGTTTTTATTCTTCTTGCCGGCATCCCAGGTGGAGCTGCTCGTCTTTTCCTTCTTCTACCGCTTCCGGTTTGTTGGCCTGTATCGCCACCGGCCAGATGACTGATGGCTCCCTGAATTAAACGCTGACCGGATTCCTTAGCTCTTTCTTTAAACGACTCTCCAATGTTTCTTCCCGCCAATGCGTCTTGCGCGACTTGTAGTCCCGTGCCGACACCTTCTCTGAGTAATGCCTTACCACCTGTTTTTAGCCACGGTAAAATTGCTCTTCCGATGCCTCCGAAAAAAC
Organism: Megaustenia siamemsis; assembly: GCA_032433765.1. Taxonomy (NCBI): domain Eukaryota; kingdom Metazoa; phylum Mollusca; class Gastropoda; order Stylommatophora; family Ariophantidae; genus Megaustenia; species Megaustenia siamemsis. Next base: position 77,688,290 of record JAVIAB010000124.1, read on the forward strand.
TTCCGATACCGCGCCCTCGCTGACTTCTACCTCCGACAAATACCGGGAGGCCGTGGCCGGCTTGATTAAAGCAACACTCTTCGTATAACTTAGCATTTCGATGAAGCGGCGTGTGTCTCACCATTATTCCAGATCGAAGTGCTTCCGCGCTCTGAAATGTAACGTCAGTACCGACGTTCCGGATGTAAATGGTATCGCAACTCCCCTGTCGTTAGTTAAAAGAATTTCTAACCTGTCGAAGGAGAACCTGCTCAGGGGGACATAGTGCGGTTTGTCGTAGATGCGAAATATGGATGTGGTGGTTTTCTCCAAAATAGGAACTGTCCTCAGTAAGGGTACCAGAACATCCCCCACCACTCTGGGTGACACTAGATCGCAATAGACATACACGTTTCTAGTTTGAGCTTCCAAATTTATTTCTTTCTCGCCGTGTAGGGCCACGTTAGCGTCTGTCACGCGATTCGATGGGAAGCTTAAGATACTTTTCAATTCCTCGCTTATGGTAACCGAGGCTCCTTGTTCAACGACTTTAAAGATGGCCTTATTTTCGTTTTTTTTATAAAAAAATCTCATATTGACGCCGGGTGTTTTTTCCAAAATCACTTTATTTAAAGCATCGATAAAGTTATCCGCTGTATTGTATAACCCGGCGCCAGTTCCATTGTTACTGCTGTGTTACCGGAGGCTTCGTAACGGATCCAGATATCGCTGGGTAGGACGTTGAAATGAGTGTTTGGAAATTGTATCTCGACCAAACCGACTTCGTAGTTTGCGTTCAGTTCGATAGTTTGAGGGAGTTTGACGAAAAAGTTTCCAGGACTATTTTCAGGATAAATTTGCATCGAAGCGTTGCTGGGGGCTGTGATGTAAAAACTCATCTTCCTTGTTTCATCGTCTCGTCTCTAACTTGGGATTTGGAAGCATGTAACCCAGACAACTGCTCAGGAGCGCGATCCAAATCTTTCCGTCCTGACCCTCACCGTTTCCACCCGTCAGATTAAATAAAGCCACGCCGATTACGGCATATATAACGATCATTTGACAGAGAAAAACGATTTCCATTCGCGGGAGCAGTTTACCGAAAACAGGCCAGAGTGAGGTTCTGCTATCATGACTGGTCCCTTCGTCGTTCTTCGTTTCTTCTCTTTCAACTACTGCACTCAGAAAAGTTTGCACGTGTTCATCCCCCTCCATTTCGTCAGTCTCTGTATCTCGATACTTGATCGCTCAAAATCCAAGTGTTAAATGCCGAGGTGTAACCGTACCATTTGACTAAGTACTGTTTTGTTCCACCAACTTTCCTCTCTTCTAAGATGGCTTCTATTCGATACACCCGTTTTTCGCCGACTTTCTGAAGCTCTTCTGTATAAAACGACCCTTTCAACTCTTCACCAGAATCATCTTTCACAACGTAGGTTACCGGGTTAGTGTTTTTGTTTACACGACTGATTGTAAACAGTTCTTCCGTCCACGCTGGTGTATACCCCTTTTTGAAATTAGCTCTGGCTTGAGCTATCCTAACTCGATCACCTTCTTTATAACGGTTATTGATCGCCACTGACTGCCTATTGTCTCTCCCCGATAGTTTATTATACAACGTGTTCCAGACTTGTTCTTGATTGGCCGAATTTACGTGGACCGGCGCCATTTTAATGCTCCTGTGATACGAATTATTGTAGTTTCTGAGTAAGGCGGGTAACGCATCCACATATCTCAATTTGTTCGTTTTCGTAAAAAATTTCCACATTTTCTCTTTTAACGTTCGGTTAAATCGTTCTACGATCGCTGCCTTTATATCCTCGTTCTCCGTAGTGAAGAAATGGACTCCATTTTCCTTGAGAAACTTTAGGAAAGTTTTGTTGACGAATTCGGATCCTTTGTCCGTTTGAAGATTTATCGGTTTGCGCTCGGCAAATATTTCGCTCACGGCCTCCACTAGATTTTTTGCGGTTTTCGACCGTATCGGAACTGCCCAAGCATACTTCGCAAAAACGTCGATACACGTAACGAGATACGAGAACGCGTCGTTGTATCTTCTTAATTGTCTCAGATCGATCAGATCAGCCTGGAACTGATGGTTCATACCACCCACGATGATGGGTCGTCTCTTAAATTTTCTAACAATGGGTTTGTGTAGAGTATAAGCATCCTGTAGACTCAGCCATTCTTTAATTTTTGCAGAGCTTAGTTTTGTACTACGCTGTAAACCACCCACACCCCCGTAGGCACCCGGTCGATTCGGATCGTAGTAACGGCTTCTTAAAATCTTATCTACTCGTTTGGCCATGACTCCCAGTTTGGTTTTGGAATTTTACTTTTTCTTCTTTTTCTGAGCCTGTACGTGCCCACAACTTATTTGTGAGTGACCGCTTTCGTTTTCGGCCTAGGCGCGCTTGGCGCTGACTGAGGAATTTTTTCGTCGACTTCATCTTTAAGTACCGCAGTTGGTGGTGTTGTAGGCGCGTCGGGGGATGGGGGTGCCTGTTTAATGTCCACTACGCCTAGAGGTTTGTGTCTGTACTGATCGAGACGTTGCAGATACCGTTGCAATGTCTGCTGATACATTCTGGCTTTGTCGCGTGGTGACATGTCCTCTCTTTCCAGGACTCGTTGCATTTGCGTATCCAGATCTCCTAGGGTGTCTTTTAGTGACTCGGGTGGCGTATACGCGACTTGGTGGTGATTTACAGACTCTACCAGTCGAGGATCTATCAAAATCATTTTCTTGGCCATCGTTCACATGCCCAGAATACCGCTCAGGATACCCAGAACTGGTTTAATCAGAGCGCCGATAAAACCACCCTTTTGTAGAATCTGTTTTCTCTTTTTCACGGTCGTCTTTTTTCGTGCGAGAATCCTCAGGTCGTGTTTATGGCGCTGCAACCGTCTCTTCTGAGCCGGCGTGAGCCGAACGTTACCTTTTAACACGTTGTGGCAGCATTCGCACAGAGTTCTTATGAGATCAGGCGACGCTGTTTTCATCGCGGCCTTTACAGCTGGTGGTTTAGCCGAGCACAGAAAACGCAACATCTCTTCGTGTCTTTTGACCGACTCGCCCATGTTCCTTATTTTGGGATGTAGACTACCTGCTGTTCTTTAGGAAAAATATTTGTGCGCAGCCTTAGATGATCCGGTGTCTCTTGCCGAAGGTCAATTAATAAATACCCGTGTGGAGCCGATGTCGCGTCTTTAAAACTTTCTTGCACGTACGACACGCGCCCCGGGTACATTTGTTTGGCCAGATTCGTAATCTGAGACCCGTCTCTCGGGTTTTTAAACATAACTATGTAATGACTGTTGAGACTTATCGTCCGCTGTTCCTTGTTTTTGCTAAAGAGATTCTGTACTATATACACGACGCTTATATTTCTATGATGACTTCCCTTGGTAAATAGTTTCGTGACCCTATCGTCGGTTTCGTTCATCAGATCGTCTATGACCAACAGACGTGTCCTATCTCCTCGCCATTGGTCCATGTCGGGTAGCCCTTCGTTAAACTGAACACCCTTCATCGTATCGTACATCGATTGCCACTCGCCGTAACAGTAGATTATTTCCTCTGGCGCGGGTCTGATCATTTCTGACACGTGATCGATAAAGCGCCTAACAAACACACTTTTTCCGCATCCCGTCGGTCCTGCAACTAGCGCCGTAAACGGATGATTCCAGGTTGGATCCATACCTACGACTGTCGCGAGGTAGATTTATGTCGTTATTTTATAACTTACGAGCCTTATTTGATAACACGATACGCGTATCGAGACCATAAGTATTGTTATTAACCTATGTCTTATTGTCTGCTAACCGCGTACCGAGACAGATCGCTCATTAGTTTACACTTGTTGCGTTTCGCGCTCGCTGGAGACAATAATCAATAAACTCACGCGAGAGCGGCAACGGTGGGAGATATTGAGCTGCCACGGTAGGAGAAAATGACTGTTCGTTAATACCGCCAGCAAGATTTGCCAATATATATGTATGTATATATACCTACTTATGGTCCATATCTTAAATACGGGGCCCATTTACGTCAACGTAGATATAATAACTATTAACTTATTACTATTATATGTATATATACTCACCATAACTATGAAATAACTAACGTATCACTACTCCCTAATATGGTAGTTTCACTTCCGGAGTGGGCGTGGTCTATAGCCGGACAACACACACACACACTAGCTCCTATTGGAAGTCATTTTGGCGGGAAAAACTGATGTCCATCACTCATGAGTCAGTAATTATCCCCCTCAACTACCAATCCTCTTCATGCACTATACAAGCCCTATTCATATATACATATATATCATGACAGAAGCTCCACCACCACCACCACCTTCCACCATGGGAAAGTGGTGGTATCCTACTATATAACTCTTGTACTTGAAGGAGGAAATCTTTCCTCCTTCCTCCTACTATTTGTCTTTGTATCCAAGTCCGACCCTTTCCTTCCTGGTCTACTACTTGTCTGTCCCTGGACAACACGAGACAACACATTGCTAGAACAGTGCCGATTGTTGACGGCGGTTGTATGTCCCTCGACAACACGAGACAACACATTGCTAGAACAGTGCCGATTGTTGACGGCGGTTGTCTGTCCCTGGACAACACGAGACAACACATTGCTAGAACAGTGCCGACTGTTGACGGCGGTTGTCTGTCCCTCGACAACACGAGACAACACATTGCTAGAACAGTGCCGATTGTTGACGGCGGTTGTCTGTCCCTGGACAACACGAGACAACACATTGCTAGAACAGTGCCGATTGCTGACGGCGGTTGTCTGTCCCTGGACAACACGAGACAACACGAGACAACACATTGCTAGAACTGTGTCGATTGTTGACGGCAGTTGTCTGTCCCTGGACAACACGAGACCACACATTGCTAGAACTGTGTCGATTGTTGATAGCAGTAGTGTGTCTCTCCCTCGACAACACGAGACAACACATTGCTAGAACTTTGTCGACCATTGATGACTGTGGTTGAGTAGATTGCTAGAACATTGTCGACCATTGATGACTGTGGTTGAGTACATTGCTAGAACATTGTCCACCATTGATGACTGTGGTTGAGTACATTGCTAGAACATTGTCCACCATTGATGACTGTGGTTGAGTACAACCCCAACCTTCGCACTCACCCCTCACCGTCAGATTTCCATCTTCTTGGTTCATTGAAGGATGCGCTAAGTGGAGCGAAGTTCCGGGACGACGATGCATGAATGGTCTACGGTGCATGAATGGTCTACGATGCATGAATGGTCTACGGTGCATGAATGGCTACGTACCCATTCAAAAAAATGTCCACATTTTCTAAGCGTTTGTGAAGCATTGGTGTAAGTGCATTGAACTATAGGAGGACTACATTACATTATGAAACTGTTATTATTTCAATGTTTGCATTTAAGTGCTCTATATACAAATAAACAAACAATCCGGTTTTCTATTGAAGCCACCGTGTACATAAATTCAGACATTCCTAGCGCTACTAGAACGATAGTTCCTACAGAAATACGGACTAGTCAGGCATTAACCAAGAGCACTTAGATTATTTCGGAAAATGCATGCTAAGGTGTGCTAGAGCGGCAATTCTTTGCAAATATATTTACAAAGTGAAGTTTTTACTTTACACATTAAGGTGGTCGGGACGTAGAAGAAGGAAAAGCACTCGCATCCCATTCAAAATTTTGAATGGGGAACTTACACAAGGGAAGTAACCTGACCAGCAGTGAAAGAAAAGGCGTCTTCAAGGCTCACGGAAGCGAGTTCTTCATGAATGAAAAAAACACTGGAAAAGTTGGAAGACGAACGTCGCACACGGAGAAACGATATCAGAATATATGAACGAGAAATGAAGCAAAAGTTAGAATTTAAGAAAAAAAAATGTAAGTAAGAGAAGCGAGAGCTCTCAATATAAAACTGGCTTGTCGCATCCTGAAGTGTCTGGACAATATTGGCAAAATCAGCTCAGAGAGAGAAACTCGGGGAAACAGATCCAGGTGGTTACTATCGACATCTGCCTCTTTCCAACCGTCTGTGAAAGCCATATAATTCATGCAATAACATTGAGCGATTTATTCCTGTCATTACATATTCTCATTCTAGGGAACGAACGCGCAGACAAATTAGCTATAGAGAGAGGGAGATTACCACAAGAGAACCATCCGCTCAGATATGATGAAGCTAAATCCACCCTCAAGGGTCAATTCCATGAAAAATGGAAACGAGAACACCCATAGCATAACGAGAGTGACGGATACCACCAACTATCAAGTAGGGATCAAGTCATTATACTTCGCCTACGCACTGGCCACAATAGAATGAGAAATCACATGTTCACCAAATTCAAAATAGGTACAACCAGCCTATGCCACTGTACACTGGACAATATGACTTCAAAACATGTTCTACAGGATTGCCCCCAGTACACAGACCTGAGAAGAGCAATGTGGTCCACACCCACCTCCCTGGAAGAAAAACTATATGGGGCAATCGATTCGCTTAAACAGACAGCTGACTTCATGAGAGAGTCTGGAATCCTACTCTGATTGAGTCTTGATCGCAGAGAGAGAGATTCTAGTATGTCATATTGTTACATCATTCAGCCAGTACATTTGACACCATATTCTATCATCATTTCTTGACACGTGCAATAAGGTACATGTTATTTCATCTAAATGAAGTGGTGACAGAAAATAGGCCAAGCTTTGCGGACATTTAATTCTATGGTTAAGTGCATACGCCGCTGCACAAACATCTGCTCATTGCTCTCACCAAGACTCAGGTGCAGATAGGTCATATTTTAGACCAGCATGTTTCATGTCTAGATGATCACAAGTTTCTGCAGTCTCAGGGAGCCTCTAAAGATGGATCAGCAAGACCGGCACATTCGAAATAAAAAAAAGATTTGGTTTGTACCGAGTGATTTCTTAAACTGATTTGATTTGTATCGAGTGATTTCTTAAACTTATTTGATTTGTACCGAGTGATTTCTTAAACTTATTTGATTTGTACCGAGTGATTTCTTAAACTTATTTGGTTTGTACCGAGTGATTTCTTAAACTTATTTGGTTTGTACCGAGTGATTTCTTAAATTGATTTGATTTGTATCGAGTGATTTCTTAAACTTATTTGGTTTGTACAGAGTGATTTCTTAAACTTATTTGATTTGTACCGAGTGATTTCTTAAACTTATTTGGTTTGTACAGAGTGATTTCTTAAACTGATTTGATTTTTATCGAGTGATTTCTTAAACTTATTTGGTTTGTACAGAGTGATTTCTTAAACTTATTTGATTTGTACCGAGTGATTCCTTAAACTTATTTGATTTGTACCGAGTGATTTCTTAAACTTATTTGGTTTGGACAGAGTGATTTCTTAAACTTATTTGATTTGTACCGAGTGATTTCTTAAACTTATTTGATTTGTACCGAGTGATTTCTTAAACTTATTTGGTTTGTACAGAGTGATTTCTTAAACTTATTTGGTTTGTACAGAGTGATTTCTTAAACTTATTTGATTTATACCGAGTGATTTATTAATTAAACTTATTTGATTTGTACCGAGTGATTCCTCCACAGAAGATGGAAAACTAGACAAAGAAATTGACATGAGAATACAAAAAGCAAATGCTGTCACATACCAGCTTTCACCATTGCTAAGACATCCAAACATTTCTATGCCAGCTAAAAAACAAATGATAAATAGCATCTTCATACCAACTTTGTGCTATGAAAGTCAAACATGGACCCTTACTAAATCACATTTAAGAAAGATCAATACATGTGAGATGCGATGCTTGAGAAAAGTAACAAACAACACAAGAAGAGATAGAATACCAAATGAAACCATAAGAAAAATAGTAGGAACAAAACCCTGCCAAGAATATATAGAACAACAACAACTTAAATGGTTTGGCCACCTGGTCAGAATGAATCCTTACCAATCACCATCAAGGGCGTTCTTCTCGAGAATGCATGGAAAAAGACCAAGAGGAAGACCCAGAAGAAGATGGATAGATGCAGTAACAGAGACATGTAACAACAAAGGAAAATCACTAATTCAGACAATTCGAGCAGCACAAGAACGACAAATGATATAAACCACGACACCTTTTAGGTATCAGTGAAAGAGAAAAGAAGAATATTCCTTAAACTTATTTGATTTGTACCGAGTGATTTTTTTAAACTTATTTGACTTGTACCGAGTGATTCCTTAAACTTATTTGATTTAGCTAGGATGTTTTTGTCGCTAGTGTTCTGTTTAGTAAGTGTCTAGCTGCAACATCGATTACTCAGAACTGCTTTATGTGTTCTTCCTAAACGATAAAGTTATTGACATTAAAAAAATTATGACATTAAACAATGATTGAAGTCATTGAACAACACAGACGTTAAACACTGGCTCTTGAACTAATTGAACAACGCAGACGTTAAACACAGCTCTTGAAATAGTTCAACAGCACAGACGTTAAATACTGACTCTTGAAGTCACTGAACAACACAGACGTTAAACACTAGCTCCTGAAGTCACTGAAAAACACAGACGTTAAATACTGACTCTTAAACTAATTGAACAACATAGACGTTAAATACTGACTCTTAAACTAATTGAACAACATAGACGTTAAATACTGGTTCTTGAAATAGTTCAACAACACAGACGTTTAACACTGACTCTAACTGAACAACACAAACGTTAAACACTGACACTCACTGTAGAGATTAGTTACTGATGACGCGACCAACTGGTGCACTACCAGAACATCAGCACGTGAGAACGACACGAAGGTTAGGCAGCATCCAGTTGAAAGGAAACGAAATGTTTTCAAGTGAACACAGATTACGTCAGTGGAATATTTTGGACATAACCTGAGTCTAAGACTAATCACTCAGTGAATCTAGTTGACGTGACGTGTCGTAGAAATATGCTACTAGGCTCAATCACACTCGATATGCTGCAATTTATGATCTACATTACACTATCAGTTTGTGACTTCTCATAAACCTCTTATCGGAGTGAAGTTTACATTTTGGATTTAATGAATTCCGAGTTGACAATAATCCTAGAGCAAGGGCTACAAGTTAATTTGAATATCTGAAGTAACCTAAGTTAGCACACACTTTTGTAAGCAACTGAAATACACACCCACACATACGCACGCACGCGTACACATACACACACACGTGCGAGCGCGTGTAATTTTTATTCGTGATTTTTGTAGCAAGTTAGGAACATTGCACACTGATTAAAGAGAACAGCGGGCAAGTTATTTTATAGATGCTGACAGTAGGACTGTAGAGATGTACATAGGGTAGGATTGTAGAGATGTATATAGGGTAGGATTGTTTAGTTGTACAGAGGGTAGGACTGTAGAGATGTACAGAGGGTAGGACTGTAGAGATGTACAGAGGGTAGGACTGTAGAGATGTTCAGAGGGTAGGACTGTAGAGATGTTCAGAGGGTAGGACTGTAGAGATGTACAGAGGGTAGGACTGTAGAGATGTTCAGAGGGTAGGACTGTAGAGATGTACAGAGGGTAGGACTGTAGAGATGTACAGAGGGTAGAAATTCTAGGAAGTACGGAGGGTAAGACTACTTGGATGTACAGAAAGTAGGATTGCTTGGATGCACAGAGAAGATGTAATCAAAAATGATAAAACAAGAGAAAGAGTAGGCATTGAATCAATCCGAAGCTGCATACACAAACACTAAATAAACTGGTTTGCCCATCTAGAAAGAATGCCGTTCTTTACCATCATCATTGAGTACCGTCTCCGCAACGAAGGTTGGCTACCATGGAGCGCCATTCTGCTCTGTCTCTTGCTTTGATGGTGCAGGTTGTCATCGGTTGATTTGTCCATCTTTTGATGTTACTCGTCCATGTTAATTAATCTTGGTCTGCCTCTGCCTCTTTTACCTTGTATTTTCCCCTCCAGGATTACTTTCAGTAGGCTGTTGTGTCTTTTAACATGGCCTAAGAATCGCATTTGTCTTGTTCTAATTGTGATCAGAAGTTCTCTTTTCATTTTAAGTTGTTTTAAGACTTCGTCGTTTGTTTTCTTTTCCTTCCATCCAATTCTACCTATTCTTCTATATATCCACATTTCAAAGGCTTCAATTATCTGTTCTGTTTTCTTGTCTAATGTCCATGTTTCAGCACCATATAGGAATATTGAGAAGATGTAACATTTTGCTATTCTTAGTTTTAGCTCTGGTGTTATTTGTTTTGATGTTAGTATGTCCTTCATGACATTAAAATTACTTTTTGCCATTCCTATTCTTTTGTTTATTTCAGTTGTACATTTTCCATCACTGGTTATAGTATGTCCAAGGTAGTTATAGTTCTGAACTGTCTCAAGGTCTATTCCTTCAATTTTGATGTCCACTTGTGGGTTTTGAGTATTTTCTTTGTTTATGATCATAGTTTTAGTCTTTTTGATATTCATATCTAGTCCATATTTTTTGCTTGTCGTGTTTATTTCATTAAGTGAAGACTTCCGTTTCCAAGATGGCGGATCTAGTCCACGTCCTCTCGATTGCTGCAGAAAATGCACCCAAGGTCTGATTAATTTTAGATCTTCATTGCACTTTTCTGCGTAAAAGTCAAAATGATGATATGCTTGATACATCTGTGTCGCTAAAGCGAGGTCGTAGGTCAACAACAGTCCGTTTTTGACGAATCAAGTGTTGTGAGTGAGACATTCCTCCGTCTAGACTAGATCTGTGCTTTACGTCACATTAGTGCTGTTCAAGACCGTTATTCGGATTCTTTGACGCAAGTTATTTCCACGTTACACATTAATGTAAACTACTTCGTCAGTCGCAGTTTTGTCTCTTTGGGGAAGTTGCTTCGTGTTTTGTTCGTCGTAGACTACTTACACTTGAGTAATCAGACATAAGTCTAAAGGTATCGAGATTACGAGTTTGGCGACATTGTGGGCTACGTCATCGTATTGGTTCCCTAAACCGGCCGTGCGCAAATCTTACGGTCTGCTGTTTGATGTGCAACAAGAATAATTTGACGACTGACTGTGTGTCTATACGTTCGGAATTGGAGTCATCAACGATGGCCTAACATCATCAAGTGCTACGATGATCATCATTTTCAAGAGGACGTGACTTACCGGTATAAGGGGATAGGCGGCGGGAACAAATGAGGGCTATGCATGAAATGTGTTCCTTGTTGCAGTTTCCTCATATTACAAGTCGCATGTCTGTGTTAGTCACCTCTAGTGACTCGGGCAGATGGTGCTCGTAAACCTGGGAAGGCCGACCATCTAAGGGCAGAATCCCCCGACAGAAAAGATCAACTGCTGCCTTGCAGGAAGATTGGGGACAATCAAAGGCTAAGGAAAGCAAACCTGAAAAAATGCTGGCTGAAATCGGATGCACTGGGCCACTGGCGCAGAACACAGTGCAACGTATTAACGGGTGTTCAGTCAGAGTGGATCTGACAGACTCTAATTGTGATGTTCTGTCTGTGGGGGCGATCAACACACTTAGCCTGACAGCTGACTTCATATGAGAGTCTGGAATCCTTACTCTGATTGAGTCCTGAACGCAGAGAGATTTCATTAAGTAATTGTTGTAGGTCTTTAGGATTTTCTGCTAGTAGTACAGTATCGTCAGCATATCTTAGGTTATTGATTATCTTTCCATTAATTTGTAGGCCTGGCATCTCTATGGTGTTTTTAAAGATTTGCTCAGTGTATAGATTGAACAAGCTTGGTGATAGGATGCATCCTTGTCTTACTCCTCTTTTTATATCAATGGGTGTAGAGAACTCTTTGTTATATTTTATTATTGCTGTTTGCTCCCAGTATAGATTGCATATTAGTCGTATGTCCATGTCATCTAGATGTATCTCTTTTAGGCATTCTATAAGTTGTTTGTGGTGTACTCTATCAAACGCTTTGGTGTAGTCTATGAACCATACAGTGTAGTCTCTTTACCATACAAGGCAAATATTAAAAGAGGAGAAGGCAGAAGAGCAGAGGTAGACTTATAGTTGGACAGACAACATCAAAGAAACGCTACAACAATATCACTTGGCAATCACTGAAGCCGTCAAAAGGGTGAGAACCAGAACTTTGTATCCCCATTGACACCCGCACGAGTACGAGAGGAAGTGAAGAAAGAAAGAATCTAAAATAAGAAAGAAAGAAAAAAAATCAAGAAGAAAGGAAAGAAAACAAATGTGTTCTGGTGATATCAGTAGCGCGTCATCTGAATGAGCATACCATCTTGCGGTGATCGACATAAAAGGTTATCTTAGGTTCACATTGATTCAGCTTGTGAACCGTTGAAGGCTATGTATGAAAGTATTCCTTGTTGCAGTTTCCTCGTATTCCAAGTCCGGCTTGTTGCAGAAGCTACCGAGTTAAGTGCTCTGTGCACACCGTGAGCTGTGTGTTTCATCTGTGTTGATCATGTTTCGATATTCCAATTGTTTACGATGAATGATAATATCGTATGACAGGGAACAGTTGGTTGTGTTCACTTTCTGTGCGGTTTCGCCTTATGTGTTTTGGCGTGTGCTGAGACTGCTATGATGGGGACTACAGCTACCTTTCTTTGTTTGGGAGATGAGATAGTAATTCGGATGATTCCGCTGGCACGGGCGGTTGAGCAATTATGGATTTTTAATTCGTTTGCAGTGATACAGGGGCCTTCCATAACCAAAGAACCAAATCAGCATGTGACTCACGTCATCTCGTCTGTGACCTACATAGCATGGAGTATGTGCTTGTCGTGCTGGACTGTGCCACCTGTGTTGACCCCCGCCACTACAGCAGACTTCACATGCTCATGTGGAGGCGATGAAGCTTCACGACTTCAATACAAGTAGCCAGACGAGACCATCTTGTCTGCAGCACAATGGGTGGTCTTAGCCACCCTCACGAACACATATAACTGCACGCATTCACACGTGCACGCTTACATGCATTCACACGTGCACGCTTACATATATACATTCATATATATATATATATATATATATATATATATATATATATATATATATATATATATATTGAGTTATTGAGTTATTTGCGGGTCATCATCATTGCACTCCGAACATGTCCATAGGTGCTCAGATACCCTCCTCAGCAAGTCCCGCAGTGTCCAGCGACTGACGACTCCAGTTCTATGTTGGTTGATAAGTCTTCTTACACGGCCACCAAGTGTCTCATTTCTGGCCGTGCCCATCTTAACTCCCATTTCCATCATCCGAAGAAGTGACGTTGATCTGTGTTTGTCGAAGTCATGTGCTCTTCCAACATCTCGAAGGGCATTGATGATGTCCGCCCGATCCATCGGTTGCCCGTCCTCAACGACAGCGCAGCTAGCCAACCTGTCCGCTCTCTCATTTCCCCGTACTCCCGCATGTCCAGGGACATAGACAAAGGTGACCTTACGTATTTTGGATTTCTGCAACGACTCTACCCATTGCATGCGTACAGAGCCTGCCTCCACTTTTTTTATCATGCTCATCGAATCACTCAGTATACATGCGTGGGTGTAGTAGATGTTATATATATATAACATCTTTGATGTGTTGTGTAGCGCACCAACAAATCTCCCCACCTTTATTTCGCCATTCTTCCAATTTACCCAAGTCTGGCCCATAATGTGTTTAGATGCTTCCCCTACATGTCGCCAGATTGATGGACCATGTACTTCACTTCTCTCTCAACCAATCTCGTGGAGTTGTGCTACCCTTCGGTCGTCTGGGCATGAGCACCAAATCAAAGCACTTTTCACTCTCATGTTTGGATGACATGATCCCCCCCCCCCCCCACCACCACCAGTTCGAGGAACAACTAATGCGAGCTCCCTCAACTCTGGACACGTCGTAAAAAATAAAGTATATAAAATAAATAAATAAAGGGAAACGGCTGTGTACAATAGTTGGTTGTCCTGAACATTTGATATTTAAACAAATAAATTAAAAACTCGTAAACTTCGCCTTCTTCTTTCCTTCTTCGTTTGTCTGTCAGCGTCGAGGGGGACTCTTAGGCTGAAACAAGTGTATAACTGTCGCACGCAAGGACTGTGAAATCGCCCCAATTGTAAAGTCGCTCTCTGGGTGTGGTCTCTGTGCTGACATCACGACAAGGAGGCAACAAAATCTAAACCAAACACATCATGTGTTTCAAGTAGACTAACACAACTTTACCTACGTCACAATTTGAAGGATGTAGTCAAGAACTAAAGACGTCACAATTTATGTTTGTCGTAAAATATGTTGTTCCCGTAGCAGGGAATGTGACGTTTGCCGTCTGTTTTTACGACAGCCAACCGGAAGTTCACACATTTGTATATTTCCCCTTGGTCCAACCTATATTTGAGAGTAGCTTAGACATTGTTTCATTCATAGAGACAGCCGCGACCACACAGAGTTGTTTCCTTACAAGAAGATTAACCTCAGGTAGGGATCAAATGTTGAAAACAGATGGGCAGGACGAGGAGACAAATAATAATAAATGAATATTTTTTATAGAGGGAAACTTCCGAGGCCATAATCAGCGAATCAATTCAGAGGAAGAGGTATGTTTACAGCACTCGGAAAAAAAGACAAATAATCAACAACAGAAAAAAACTAAACAAAGAACAATATTGGTTAGAAGCAGAATCGAACCTGTACTCCTTGGCACATCGCCTTGCCACAAAAAGACAACCGCTAGAGAACACTGCCAACTCGGCTAACTAAATATTTTTTCCGAGTGCTGTAAACATACCTCTTCATCTGAATTGATGGGCAGGACCTCAACTTTCGTGAGATGAAATTCTCTAACGGCGAACGAAGGAAAACAGCACATGGGTTTAAACAGAGCGGCTAAACGCCCATGAGAGACTGGCAAGGGGCAGACAACGATGACTACCTTCCCGGATTGTGCCTGAGGAGAGGAAGAGAATGTGTTGATTGATCAGTCAGTCATGGTTTTCATAGAAAGTAAGTCTTGTGCCTTACATGCCAGGGACCCAAGTTTGATGCCATTCACGTGACTGATTACATGGCCAAATAAATTGCTCATCTTCAGCGTTTCTTTATTGAAACAATTATATTCATAAACACCCAAATGTGATAATCGGTTTAATAGAATAGTTTCTTCAGTGACCCATACGCACATCCTAGAGTCACGTTCCTGGTTTGTTTCTAATATCATATTCCCATATATATATATATATATATATATATATATATATATATATATATATATACAGAGTGTTCGTAAAGTCTCACTACACTCTGTGTGTAGAAAACATTTGAAAAAAGAAAAGTAAATGACGTCATCAAAAAATGTGCTTTAAAATTCATTAAATCAGTTACAATAGTTGCTGTTATGGTCTAATGCTGTTTTGAGCAATCTGGAAGGTACCAATAGAATATTCATTGTAAAATGTGTTGGAAATGTCCACCACATGCTTCAAGACATGCCTGTACACGTCTCTTCATATTGTAAAATACCTTCTGTACCGTGTCTGTTGTTATTTCTTAAATGATAATTCTGATTGATTCTTTCAGGTCCTCAATTGTATGTACATTATTTTTGAAAACATTTCTTGTCAAGAAGCCCCACAGATAATAATCTAATGGAGAATCTGGAGAACATGCAAGCCAAATTCCCCGTGATATTATGCGATTTGCAAAAATTTCTTCCAGAAAATGCAGTGATGTTTAAGCTGTGTGTGCAGTAGCACCATCTTGCTGGAACCACGCTTCCTCAATTCGTTCAGCTGTTTTAAAAAAGGTTCCAGTATGTCAGTCCAGTATGTCAGTCCAGTATGTCAGTCCAGTATGTCAGTACGGTACTGATGGGCATTAATAGTGTTGTTGAAGAAAATTGGTCCAATTAAACGTTTTCTACTGACGGCACACCCTAACCCAATTTTTGCATCGTGTAGAGGCACTTCATGAAATACATTGGGATTAAAACTGCCCAAAATACGATTATTTTGGCTATTAACGCATCCAGATAGATGTAACCATGCCTCATCAGAGAAGAATGTTACATCAAGAATGGATTTGTCTTCTTCAGCTTAAAATGCTTGAAACCACATGTAGTAGTTGACTCTGGATTGATAGTCACGCTCTTTTAGCTCAGACACAACAGAAATCCTGTATCGATACAAATTTAACTGGTGTTTAAGAATTGTGTGCGCTGTGCCCACTGATACGTTCACTTGTTGCTGCACTTTCCTTAAGGACTTGCTTGAACTTTTCAAGATTATGTCTTGGATATCAGGACATTTTTCTTTAGGCACAGCAGACCTACGAGCCGCGATAGCTCAGCGGTTAGTGAACTGGACTACCACGGACAAGGGGTAGGGTTCGATCCCAACCGACGACTTCCGGGTTCACCCAGCCTTAAATGGGTACCGGATTTTTTTCTGGGAAAGTAAACCAGCACGGGCGTAATACTGACCACATTACCCCAAAAATCATGTGCTGAAGGTCTGTAAAATATAGGGTCACTAACACCATATTTCCCTCTACGCCACTTGGCGTGACGGGGGTACTTGACTTTACAGCAAACCTACCAGATCGCGGAACATCTTCCACATTTCTCGTAGCACGAAACTTATTTCACACATTTCTCGTAGCACGAAACTTATTTCACAAATTTCTCGTAGCACGAAACTTATTTCACAAATTTCTAACGGTAACGCGATGAGAAGGTTGTTTATCAGGAAAATTTGCTATAAATCTTTGAACAACCATCCGTGTGTATCGACCGCCATTTTGAAACACTTGTTTAATCAAAGAAATGCTTTCTTCCGTTGATAACGTCATTCTGTTTTAGTGCAAAGAACTACTTCAGCAGACGACAGCCATTGACTGCATTTTGCTTCACGATGGACTGCTGCACATTTTTATGATCTCATTTACTTATTTTTTCCAAATGTGTTCTATATACAATGTCCGGACAACTGTTTCAACGACACCTGCGAACAGTCAACCGGGAACTGTACATGCAAGGGAACGTTCTACGGGTCAGACTGCACTCTCAAATCTCCGGACAACTGTTTGAACAGAACCTGTGAACAGTTAACCGGGGCCTGCCTCTGGTATGTCAATGATTCCCACGTTAAGAAGAGTCTGCCGACTACAACAAACCCAAGCTTGTGATACCTTTCGCGATCGCTGCTCTTCTACCTCCTCTTACCAGTCCCTGGTATTACTTCTTTTGATGTTTTTTTTGAATCGGTTGTTTGAGCATTTCCTACTGGGGGGGGGGGGGGGGTGTCTAAACGGGAGCTCCATCTTGCCCAAGGGTGTTCCGAAGACTAGCGAAGAAAAGGAGACGCCTTACTCCTCCTATAGTAAGAGATAACTCTACCCAGTTAACCACTCTCTTCATACAATAGAAGTTTATGGCCCCTTTATCATTAAAGAGACGAGCCGCTATTTTGAATGTCATAAATTAGATTACAAATTCTGACTTTTCAGTTCGAATTTGGTTTGTCTTTCCCGTGTTGTAAAAATCCGTAAAAAACATTTGTTACCGCTTTATGTTCTATAAATTTAAAACTTGTTTCTTATCTTCATTTTTGGCCATCGCTGGGGCAGGCGTAGCCAAGTGACAGCATATGAGGTACATATTTTATATATTTCTTTACTGCAGATATTTTTAAACTGTTCAAAACACGCCAACAATGACGCAACAAATTATGAAAGTGTGATGACGTTATTAGGAGAACACAAGATGTGACGGCTTTACGTAAATAGGATAAAACAAAATAACTAAACGTTTTGGCCACTAAGTCTTCATCAACAGACAGGGAAACAATACAAACAATGAACTACATATATTGTTTATCTGCAGGAGAAATAGTATATGTATACAGCTGTATGTTTGATATCTTTGCTCATATCTAATGAGGAAGCTACCAGTAATGTTTGTATAATCATTATAAATCTGAGAGAAACACACACACACGATGAGGAAGCTACCAGTAATGTTTGTATAATCATTATAAATCTGAGAGAAACACACACACACGATGAGGAAGCTACCAGTAATGTTTGTATAATCATTATAAATCTGAGAGAAACACACACACACGATGAGGAAGCTACCAGTAATGTTTGTATAATCATTATAAATCTGAGAGAAACACACACACGATGCAGTGCCAGAATGACAACCTCCTATGCTCTAAAATAATGATCTTACTTTAAATGTAAGACCAGAATTATCGATGATTGATAACTTGCCTACTCTGGATTTGTTTCATTGTTTTCTTTGTGCTCTACTATTTTTAAAAAAATTCTTTGGACACAAGGTTTGTTTCGTTCAGAATCACATTTTTATGAGTAAAATATATCATCATCATGTGTACAAGAACGTCCATCCTGAAAGAGGATGTTATAAAACTGGTCAACAAACTGTAAACGGGACTGTTAAACTGTTTGCCTCTCTGAAACATGACGGATCACTCTCTCCGCGGTGGACCTGGGTGCGGACTGACCCGTCTGGTCAAGCGAGTAGAAATATAATAGGAATGCCAACAAGGTACCCAAAGGTATCATGCTGAAGTCGGATATGTTGGGTCGAAATGTGCAAGTACCGCAGCTTGCAATAAAATACGAGTACAACATAAGATAACTCTAGCTATTGAACGTCAATTTAAGGGCGGAAGATGGAGAAGGATAGTCAGCGGGATAACGCAAGTGAAGATGAAGACACAAATACTTCTTTATGTTACAGCTAGTATCTCTTTCTCGTGCTCTCACTCTCTTTCTCTCTCTCTCTTTCTCTGTCTGACGTATCTCAGACACTCTTTGTCTATATCTCTCTCTCTGACGTATCTCAGACACTCTTTGTCTTTGTATCTCTCTCTGACGTATCTCAGACACTCTTTGTCTATATATATATATATATATATATATATATATATATATATATATATATCTGACGTATCTCATACACTCTTTGTCTTTATACCTCTCTCTCTCTCTCTGGCGTATCTCAGACACTCTTTGCCTTTATATCTTTTTCTGACGTATCTCAGACACTCTTTGTATTTATATATATATATATATATATATCTGTCTGACGTATTTCAGACACTCTTTGTCTTTATATCTCTCAATCTGACGTATCTCAGACACTCATGGTCTTTGTACCTCTCTGACGTATCTCAGACACTCTTTGTCTTTATATCTCTGTCTGACGTATCTCAGACACTCTGTGTTTTTATATACCTCTCTGACGTATCTCAGACACTCTTTGTCTTTATATCTCTCTAAGACGTATCTAAGACACTCTTTGCCTTTATACCACTCTGTGTAACGTATCTCAAACACTCTCTGTTTTTAAATCTCTCTGTCTGGCGTATCTCAGACACTCTGTGTCTTTATATATATCTCTCTCTGACGTATCTCAGACACTCTTTGTCTTTATATCTCTCAGTCTGACGTATCTCATACACTCTTTGTCTTTATATCTCTCTGACGTATCCCAGACACTCTTTGTCTTTATATCTCTCTCTGAAGTATCTCAGACACTCTTTGTCTTTATATCTCTCAGTCTGACGTATCTCATACACTCTTTGTCTTTATATCTCTCTGACGTATCCCAGACACTCTTTGTCTTTATATATATATATATATATATATATATATATATATATATATATATATATATATATATATACATCTGACGTATCTCAGACACTGTTTGTCTTTATATCTCTCACTGACGTATATCAGACACTCCTTGTCTTTATATATCTCTCTGACGTATCTCAGACACACTTTGTTTTTATATCTCTCTCTGACGTATCTCAGACACTCTTTGTTTTTATATCTCTCTCTGACGTATCTCAGACACTCTTTGTTTTTATATCTTTCTCTGACGTATCTCAGACACTCTTTGTCTTTATATCTCTCTCTGACGTATCTCAGACACGCTTTGTCTTTATATCTCTCTGACGTATCTCAGACACTCTTTGTATTTATATCTCTCAGTCTGACATATCTCATACACTCTTTGTCTTTATATCTCTCTCTGACGTATCTCAGACACTCTTTGTCTTTATATCTCTCTCTGACGTATCTCAGACACTCTTTGTCTTTATATCTCTCTCTGGCGTATCTCAGACACTCTTTGTCTTTATATTTCTCTCTGACGTATCTCAGACACTCTTTGTCTTTATATCTCTCTCCGACGTATCTCAGACACTCTTTGTCTTTATATCTCTCTGTCTGACGTATCTCAGACACTCTTTGTCTTTATATCTCTCTCTGACGTATCTCAGACACTCTTTGTCTTTATATCTCTCTGACGTATCTCAGACACTCTTTGTATTTATATCTCTCAGTCTGACGTATCTCATACACTCTTTGTCTTTATATCTCTCTCTGACGTATCTCAGACACTCTTTGTCTTTATATCTCTCTATGACGTATCTCAGACACTCTTTGTCTTTATATATCTCAGTCTGACGTATCTCAGACACTCATGGTTCTTATTTCTCTCTCTGATGTATCTCATACACTCTTTGTATTTATATCTCTGTCTGACGCATCTCAGAAACTCTTTGTCTTTATTTCTCTGTCTGACGTATCTCATACACTCTTTGTCTTTATATCTCTCTCTGACGTATCTCAGACACTCTTTGTCTTTATATCTCTCTCTGACGTATCTCAGACACTCTTTGTCTTTATATCTCTCTGGCTGACGTATCTCAGACACTCTTTGTCTTTATATCTCTCTCTGACGTATTTCAGACACTCATTGTCTTTATATCTCTCTGACGTATCTCAGACACTCTTTGTCTTTGTATCTCTATCTGACGCATCTCAGACACTCTTTGCCTTTATATCTCTGTCTGACGTATCTCAGACACTCTTTGTTTTTATATGTCTCTCTGACGTATCTCAGACACTCTTTGTCTTTATATCTCTGTCTGACGTATCTCAGACACTCTTTGTCTTTATATCTCTCAGTCTGACGTATCTCATACACTCTTTGTCTTTATATCTCTCTGTCTGACGTATCTCAGACACTCTTTGTATTTATCTCTCAGTCTGACGTTTCTCATACACTCTTTGTCTTTATATCTTTCTGTATGACGTATCTCAGACACTCTTTGTCTTTATATCGCTCCCTGACGTATCTCAGTCACTCTTTGTCTTTGTGTCTCTCTCTGACGTACCACAGACACTCTTTCTCTTTATATATCTCAGTCTGACGTATCTCAGACACTCTTTGTCTTTATATCTCTCTCTCTGACATATCACAGACACTCTTTGTTTTTATTTCTCTCTCTGATGTATCTCAGGCACTCTTTGTCTTTATATCTCTATCTGACGTATCTCAGACACTCTTTATCTTTATATCTCTCTCTGACGTATCTCAAACACTCTTTGTCTTTATATGTCTCTGTCTGACGTATGTCAGACACTTTTTGTCTATATATCTTTGACTTGACCACAGACCTTGAAACTGATTCATTTTGTTCTTCCCACTTTATCCCCATTTATCTTTGTAATGATAACCAACATTGAGGTCTAAAGTAGGCCATGGGGACAGAGAGGATAACCAACATTGAGGTCTAAAGTAGGCCATGGAGACAGAGAGGATAACCAACATTGAGGTCTAAAGTAGGCCATGGGGACAGAGAGGATAACCAACATTGAGGTCTAAAGTAGGCCATGGAGACAGAGAGCATAACCAACATTGAGGTCTAAAGTAGGCCATGGAGACAGAGAGCATAACCAACATTGAGGTCTAAAGTAGGCATGGGGACAGAGAGGATAACCAACATTGAGGTCTAAAGTAGGCCATGGAGACAGAGAGGATAACCAACATTGAGGTCTAAAGTAGGCCATGGAGACAGAGAGTGTAACCAACATTGAGGTCTAAAGTAGGCCATGGAGACAGAGAGCATAACCAACATTGAGGTCTAAAGTAGGCCATGGGGACAGAGAGGATAACCAACATTGAGGTCTAAAGTAGGCCATGGAGACAGAGAGCATAAGCAACTTTGAGGTCTAAAGTAGGCCATGGAGACAGAGAGGATAACCAACATTGAGGTCTAAAGTAGGCCATGGGGACAGAGAGGATAACCAACATTGAGGTCTAAAGTAGGCCATGGAGACAGAGAGCATAACCAACATTGAGGTCTAAAGTAGGCCATGGAGACAGAGAGCATAACCAACATTGAGGTCTAAAGTAGGCCATGGGGACAGAGAGGATAACCAACATTGAGGTCTAAAGTAGGCCATGGAGACAGAGAGGATAACCAACATTGAGGTCTAAAGTAGGCCATGGAGACAGAGAGCGTAACCAACATTGAGGTCTAAAGTAGGCCATGGAGACAGAGAGCATAACCAACATTGAGGTCTAAAGTAGGCCATGGAGACAGAGAGCATAACCAACATTGAGGTCTAAAGTAGGCCATGGAGACAGAGAGTATAACCAACATTGAGGTCTAAAGTAGGCCATGGAGACAGAGAGCATAACCAACATTGAGGTCTAAAGTAGGCCATGGAGACAGAGAGCATAACCAACATTGAGGTCTAAAGTAGGCCATGGAGACAGAGAGCATAACCTACTTTAAATCTAAAGTAGGCAATGGAGAGGGAATGAGAGAGAGAGAGAGAGAGAGAGAGCGAGATCATAACTTACTTTAGATCTAAAGTAGGCAATGGATAGAGGGAGAATAACCTATTTAGATCTAAAGTAAGCTATGGAGAGAGAGAGATCATACTCTACTCTAGATCTAAAATAGGCAATGGAGTGGGAGAGAGAGAGAGAGAGAGAGAGAGAGAGAGAGTATCCGCGTGCATGAACATTAAAATGGCCTATGTTGTTCAACGCATTCAACAGGGGCCCTTAGGGGTCCAGCTCCGGTGCCTTTCTCACTTGCATTGGCATCAAGCATTGGCATCAAGCATTGGCATCAAGCATTGGCATCAAGCATTGGCCTCACATTTATTATGGTCCTTACTTTAAGGGTCCATTTATTTCGAATTTAGTCATTGCATATAGTCACATTGTATATAGTCACATTGCATATAGCCACAATGTATATAGTCACATTGCATATAGTCACATTGTATATAGTCACATTGTATATAGTCACATTGTATATAGTCACAATGTATATAGTCACATTGCATATAGTCACATTGTATATAGTCACACTGTATATAGTGACATTGTATATAGTCACACTGTATATAGTCACATTGTATATAGTCACATTGTATATAGTCAATTGTATATAGTCACAGTTGTAAAGTTCGAGCATAACAATTGACAGGGACCCGAACAGAGCAATGGTCGGTAAGTTGGTCGAGGACAAGAGGGCAGTCCCCATCGACAGCTTCTTCCAAGCCCACACAGTCTTCAACTCCAACCAATATTATTGTCTCATCTCCAACACTTGTTTGATCTATGGAATATTTGTGAGAAATGTGGTCAGAACAGGAACGTAATTCTTTCCCAGGGAAAAAACAAATCTCTCCTGTACGTAGGCTGGACGGACTTAGAAAACGATTGGTCGAGAAATCAAACCCGGACTCTTGTCCTCATTGGGGTAGCTTACTAACCACGGATCTACCGCGCCCAGGAGGTGTACGATCCTTTCGATCTTGACTAATTCATTGTTGTAAATAGTGAGAGAAAAAAACATGGGCCTGTAAGAGCACCGCGAATAGCTGCCGCTGGCACTAGATTTGGCGGACACATCAAGTTGTGTTCAACTACACGGACATATACGTGTGCAACTGTGAATGGGGATGACCATTTTATTTATTTTCTTTATCTACCAAAATTAAAAGTGGCAAAATAGAACGTGTAACCAACCCTTGTAGATTTATCTAGAGTGGATGAAGATGATTTATTTGAGCAGAATTGAAACACTTTTGACAATATCATGAAGGTTGAACTTCGAGCTAGAAATTAGAATCTGTGGGTTAAGGCAAAGACACACCACACAAACATTGCGACATTGAATTTAGGACAGTCTGATGAAGTGATTAAAAAACAAATTGAGTAATAAGACCTCTGAGCTCGTCCTTTTCAGGTTAAAGAAGTTTTCTTAATGAAACACAAACTGGCATAAAATATCGAGAGATTTACAACACAAGGGGAAGCAATCTGGCTTTTAGAATGTATTACTCAGGTATAAGGGGGGAAGGGGTGCGATCAAGTAATTATTGTTCTCTGTCTTTTATGTTGCAATGGTTTCTTTTTTCTTCTGAAAAATCGTCGAGGCATAAAGGTGTGCATGCAACGTTAAACTAAGTTGATTAATAAAACAATACAGACAAACAAACACATTTTACATTTGTAGCCGTTAGTATCTGGGAATTATGTTTAAATAAAAAGCAATTTGAATGACAAGAGAGACTGTTCAAACCTTCACCAAACCTGAGTCAGCAGCAAACTACTGGACTGGAAATGAACCCCTACCGATCAATCGCCAAGCCTGTGAGCTAACCACAATACCACTGGCACACTAAGCTATTTTTAGTTTAGCATAAATTACATTGATGCTGACTTTCCTGTCGCAAAGTACGTTTCATCGCTTTTAACGACGGCGTAAAACTTGTATAACTAGGTTATCCATTCCCGAAGTTGCTGACGACATTCTGTATATAGAAGAAGATAACAATGACAGATTGTCTTTGTACTTACTATAATGGTTGCTGCTGTCTAATCAGATGTCAGCGTTGACAAGCCAGATCTTCCGCAAGGTGTGGATGGAGTTCTTGAAACAGGATAGTAGGTGTCCAGTGTAGCCGCTGATGACATCACAACCTGTGCCACTCTTGCGTGTGTGGGGGTGACAGCAACGGTTGTGACATCAGATCCCCTGCTACACGTGGGGGGACAAGTCGATCAAATCTGGTCACGCATGTTGCTTGTTCTATCCTTGTACGCTGTTACTCCGCCTGTTTACTTCCTCAGTTCAGCTGTTGGAGACAACTGTCATGGACACACCTTCACGGTTGTGACATCTTTCCAGAGCACAAAACACGCGTTCATTCACACAAACGTGACAGCTCAATCTGCGCCTGAAACCCGTATCGTGTTTCCTATTGATTGTCAGGTCCAGCGATAAAATACAATCCTACTGGCACAGAAATGGCGTTATTAACAACAAGGACAACTTATCTCATTCTGATCCTCCACCCCCTAGTGCTGGCTTAACTGCTATGGTAACTAAGCAACAGCCAATGGCGCCAATAATCTCTTTAAAAAATGGCAATGCAAGGGGGAAATGTAAAAGAAGTCTTAAAGTATATCGTGCCATAGGTGTCTTATGTGTTTTAATTTAATAAATTTAGCCTGAAACAATTGGATTATGTGGTCACTGCATTTGCTCGCTTTTATTACCGCCCCTAAAGTATGTGAGTAAGGTATTTTAATAATTCATCACTTTCCCAGAGAGCTACCCTGGTACCATGTTTGAAAATGTATTCAGGGGTTTGAACATAAATGTTTGTTCACAGTTCGTTAACCTTCGCTGTAGATAAAATCGTTAATTTGATGGCTTCGTGTGACCCTGGTCGCTAAGGACCTAACTTGTGCAAACGGATGGTATTGGCAGGGATCATTTTGAATCTATGAAGTGGGCTCATTTTGTGTTTAACTCAAAAGCATATGTGCTTTTTAACCAAAGAATTTTTTTTTTTTGGGACTCAATGAAGATATCCCCGATGGAAGAATAAATTGTACTATTAGTCCCATAAATGATTCGCTTCCAGAGGTTTATGATGTAAACAAAGCAGTTTTGTCATTGCAAGTGAATAATGTCCACATCTATAATTGGTCAGGATTGGGTAGCAGCAGCAGTTTTATAGCGAACACAGAAAACATCACAGGATTGTGCTGTTCTGAAACAGCTATGCCATACTACCTAGAATTGCCTTTAATAGGATTACTGTGACCACAAACCACTCTCCATGTGTGTGCCACGTATTTACACCGCTGAAAGAAATTCTGAATATAACAACATCATGTGCCGTCTGTGATATTAATGACCACATACCAGGAGCCTCCACTATGATTGATACAACTGTTGCACCAAGCACTTCATCAGCAAAGCCATATCTATGGAATGTTCATCTGACATTGTTCTTGAATGATGTCCAAGTTAATGAGACATCAGAATCGTGTGGCGGCAGCTACAAGAAGGGAGCGGAGAACATCGTCAATTGTGTTTTACTAACTACAGGTCATGTGGCTTCTGTTGGATTGGAAATGATAACTTACCACCACTGTGTGTCTATATGCTTGGAATTCGAGTCATCAATGATGGCCTAACATCATCAAGTGCTATGACGATCATCATTTTCGGGAGGACGTAAACTCCCATGGTATATGGTGGATAGGCGGCAGGAACCATTGAAGGCTATGTCTGAAAAGTGTTCCTTCTTGCAGTTTCCTCATATTCCAAGTCCGGCTTGTTGCAGGAGCTACTGAGTTAAGTGCTCTGTGCACACCGTGAGCTGTGTGTCTCATCCGTTTTCATCCTGCTTCGATATCCCGCTTGTTTACGATGAATGATGATATCGTGTGACGGGGAACAGTTGGCTATGTTCACTTTCTGCGCGGTTTCGCCTTATGTCTTTTGGCGTGTGCTGAGACTGCTACGATGGGGACTACAGTTACCTTTCTTTGTTTGGGAGATGAGTTAGTAATTCGGATGATTCCACTGGCACGGGCGGTTGAGCAATTATGGATTTTAATTCATTTGCTGTGAGACCGAGGCCTTCCATAACCAATAACCAATAACAATACCCCGGTACCAATTTCTACCAGCGGCTGGGTCGACCGCGGGGTTATTTTTTTCTATACCCGAGCACAGTTCACACTACTTCCAGCGGTAATCGAACACGGGTTCTCCGACCTGGGGTAGCTAGTTAGGTGTTTTCCTAACTCGGCTACCGAGACCTGTGACCATACCGCAGTATTGAGAAGATAAAACATTTTGCTATTCTTAGTTTTAGCCCTGGTGTTATTTGTTTTGATACGTTAGTATATTTTTCATGACATTAAAATTACTTTTTGCCATTTCTATCCCTTTGTTTATTTCAGTTTTACATTTTCCATCACTGGTTATAGTATGTCCAATGTAGTTGTAGTTCTGATCTATCACCAGATCTATATCCTTAAACTTTGCTGCCCACTTGTAGGTTTTGAGTATAATCTTTGTTTATGATCATAGTTTTAGCCTTTTTTGATATTCATATTTAATCCATATTTTTGCGTGTCATGTTTATTTCATTAAGTTCTTGTTGTAGATCTTTCTGATTTTCTGCTAGTAATTAAGTTATTGAGTTATTTGCGGGTCATCATCATTGTACTCTGAACTTGTCCTTAGGTGCTTAGATCCCCTCCTCAGCATGTCCCGCGGTGTCCAGTGAATGACTACAGTTCTGTGTTGATTGATAAGTCTTTACACGCCCACTAAGTTTCTCGTTTCTGGCTGTGCCCACCTTAATTAACTCCTATCGCTTTCATTCGAAGGAGTGACGTGAACTCATGGTTGTCCAAGTCCTGTGCCTTTCCCACATCTTGGAGGGCACTGATGTCTGCCCGATCCATTGGTTGACTGTCTCCAACGACATCGCAGCTAGACAACCTGTCCACTCTTTCATTTCCCCGTACTCACGCATGTCCTGGGTTAGACATAGGTGATCCTACGTATTTATGACTTCTGCAATGACTCCACCCATTGCATGCGTACAGAGCCCACCTCCACTTTTTTATCATGCTCATCCAATCACTCAGTATGCAGGTGTGGGTGTAGTCTTGTGACTCTAACCAGATGAATGCCTTGGTCACTGCTTTCACCTTCATCGTCATATTTCTGTCATAGCGTGTGCACCGTCTTCCTCGACTATTCTGCCTGCCGAGCGTGCTGTAAATACCCATGCACTCCTTTGGTGTCGTTTTACAGATCCGTCTGTATAGATGACTGCATCTTTCTCGTCGATGTTTTCCCAGATGAGATCGCTGGCATCCGCATTGACCAGACTGAGTTATGTTCCCTACATTTTCTGTCGAATGTGACAATGTATGAATGTACTCCTGAATGACGTAGGCACCGGTATCCACTCCTCGCCAGCGTTGATGTTGCTATATTGGTTTTGGTGTATAGCTCGTCGTGCAATGGATGCTCTGTATCTGCACTTATCTTCAGGTATGATAGCGCCCTCCAGATCTTGATTCTCTCATCTATGGTAGGAAAGTCAAGATGATACCTCATTTCTACACAGTGAGTGTCCCTCATACATCATAAGATAATGCGCATCGCTTAATTCTGTATTTTCTCCAGCCTGTCAATTTGCGTCGTGCTGACAGAAAGAATTGCTAGTGCATACTCGATTAGTGCCAGAACTAATCCCTGGAACAGAAGAGTAAGTAGCCCCTGCTCGATGTTGGCTGCTGCCATGACCTTCAAGGCGGCTAATCCTTTGCGGGATTTTGTTATCACGTGGTCGACGTGGCCTCGAAAACACAGGCTGCGATCAAACTTAACACCGAGGTATGTCATCAACCTGTCCCTGGTCACTTCATCAGCTTCCATTTGTACCATAGGTGTTTCCGTGTTAACGATATGATTGTTAAGGGAGAACCATACAATTGATACTTTATTCGGATTAACCAAGGCACCTGATACTCCACACCAGGAAGAGATGCGATCGAGCTCGTTTTGCAGTGTTGATGCGATTTTCTGTCTGTCTCTTCCCTGTCGACATACCAGAATGTCATCAGCAAAAGTCATAGTTCTTCCCCTCCCATCCAGCTGTTGTTCCGTGATCGTTATTGTGTACACGTTAAATAGAACTGG
The DNA here is from genome assembly GCA_032433765.1 of Megaustenia siamemsis. Classification (NCBI taxonomy): domain Eukaryota; kingdom Metazoa; phylum Mollusca; class Gastropoda; order Stylommatophora; family Ariophantidae; genus Megaustenia; species Megaustenia siamemsis. The sequence goes on from JAVIAB010000124.1 coordinate 77,717,122, forward strand.
TGACAATGGTGAGCCTTGTGGCAGCCCTGGACAAATGGATGTTGGCTCGGATGACTAACTTCCACATCTGAGTATCACCTTCCTCTGAAACAGTGCTGCAGCGATCCATCTAATGAGGAAAGGGTGCACTGCCAGTTTGAGGATCATGTACACGAGGTATTCAAATGGTACTCTGTTGTGTGCACCCTCCAGATCTATAGCAGCAGCACATGTCTCCTCTCGTCTGTGGAAGCTTTTGAAGACGTCATAGGCGAAGACTGCCGCATTGAGCCATTTCTCATTGTTATATCTATAACCTCCGAGTGTGGGTGGGAAGGCACGTATCTGTTCAAGGTGACAGGTGAGTACATGGGCAACTATTTTCTCCAGCAGCTTGTCCGCAGTGTTCTGCATCGTGATGATCCTGTAGGCACTGATCTGAGAATGGTCCTTGTTTGGCTTCGGTAGCGGTAATAAATAGCTGTGTAGCCACTTCTCCATAATCTGGACATTCTGAATGCTGGCATTACAATTTTTGGCCAGTTTTTTTTTTGTCAAGTCGTCGTCAGCTAAATCGCCTATGTCGTTGTACCGAACACCATCTGGACCAGGAACAGTGTTGTGTGATCTTTTTATGTTTTGTGTGAATGGCATTGGTTGCGATTGTGAGATCTTCTCTCAGCACTACATCCTCACACAATTCTGATAGTGACCCCGTATCCTCAGTCTTACAGCCTCATTTCTTTGGTCAGTCTGCTCAATGTAGCGGGTACGCAGCTCCTTCCCTTTACTCTCATCAGATTTGTGCCATATCTGGCCTGTGGTCTGGAAGTCTGGTATGCCTCCGTGTCGTGTTGTGCCATTCAGGTTCTCATGATGGCGCCAGAATGTGGCTAGCGATTTTTCTGAGCATACTTTTTTTTTTTTTTTTTACAGAAATCATCCCATTTTGCACATAGTTTAAAGTGCATCATTTTTTGGTCGACCTCTTCTTTCAGACGCTTCAAGAGCTCAGGTTGTGTTCTTCCATTCTTCCTGGCTTTCTGCCATGTCTTGGCCGTTTATCTCTTGTTCTGCCAAGCTTCCTCGACTTTTACGTTCCACCAGAGCAGCCGCATCCATCTCTCCGAGGGGAGGGGGGGGGCGCCCTGTTTCCTATGTCTAATTTTGCTAATGATATCCTGGTCTGTGTTCTCATAGTGAAATGTGTTGAGCTTGTTTTCTGGCTTTTATTTCTACCTTTCTCAATTAGGATGACACATGGATAGTGATCACTTCCGTGAAATCCCAGTACACTCTCCCTGCAAACCGGTGCGAAGGTAGAAGATACCAGTGCCAGGTCTATGATACTATCAGAGTCCCCTGTTCGAGTGGCCATTCTGGTTGCCCTTCCATCATTGAAGCACACTAAATCGACTGACACTAGTGCGTTCTCTAGGTCTTCTCCCTGCCTGTTAGTTATGACGTTACTCCACTGGTTGCCTCTAGCATTAAAGTCTCAGCAGAAAATGACGTTTTCCTCCTTGAACGCGAAGAGATTCTGCCATTGTTGTGTGTTCACCTTCCCATTACAGGCATACACATTTACAACAACGAAAGCAACTGGGGTCTGCACCCTAACCGCATGTACCTGCAATTGAGCATTGTCCCACGTAGACATATCAACCCCAGCTGCCACCATGTTGTTTCGCACAAGGATGACCTGTCCAAGGTGTCTTCTATTGTAGAAACAGTGACTAGTGACATCCAGGGGCACCAACTATCCTTGCACCAAGAAGTGTTTCTTACAAAAATCATGATATCGTCGTCGCACAGTAACTTATCAAGAATGGGCCATCGTTGATTTATGTTAACACAGTTCCAGTATGTAACCCGCACATACTTTAGGCCTAGCCTCTCGCACTTCGTTTACACATTCCGGCACGTTTACCTTTTCTTGTTTTCCTTCTTCGATGTTATCGTTTAGGCTTCCTCTGAATCCTTCTTGTCGTCGTTGTTGCTTATGTCGCTGAAAGTCGATGCTGTGGATGGTCTAAACTCACGTGACTCACTCAGTGCACGGCCCAGCACCCATTTCCACGTTATAGACTGGCCAACCCCAGTCAATCAGTTCTTCAGCACGTGGATACACTGTGAGCTTTTTATTATTTTTTTTTTACATTTAGAAGCACATATCAATGAAGTCACACTTCCTTGCTAACGAACCAGCTGAAAGACACCACCATCTTGGGTCTCACCGGAAGCACAATCCCAGTAATACAATATCATCAGGATATCTTAGGTTATTGATTATCTTTCCATTAATGTTTAAGCCAGGCATCTCTGTGATGTTTTAAAATATTTGCTCAGTGTATAGATTGGTGAAACAAAATTGGTGAAAGGATGCATCCCTGTCTTACTCCTCTCATTATACCAAATATGTGTATATGTTTTTTAATGTTGTAATATTCCATGTCTTATTTTCGTGGTCAACCCTTGGGTCTGTGTTCTTGTAGTTTTTGTTGAACGCTGGTTGATTTGTACTTTGATCTTTCTGTCTTATCACACGGCCAAACCATGATCGTTCAAGCTTATCACATCGTAAAACCATGATCGTTCAAGCTTATCACATCGTAAAACCATGATCGTTCAAGTTTATCACATTGTCAAACCATGATCGTTCAGGTTTATCACATTGTCAAACCATGATCGTTCAGGTTTATCACATCGTAAAACCATGATCGTTCAAGCTTATCACATCGTAAAACCATGATCGTTCAAGCTTATCACATTGTCAAACCATGATCGTTCAAGCTTATCAAATTGTCAAACCATGATCGTTCAAGCTTATCACATTGCCAAACCATGATCGTTCAAGCTTATCACATCGTAAAACCATGATCGTTCAAGTTTATCACATTGTCAAACCATGCTCGTTCAAGCTTATCACATTGTCAAACCATGATCGTTCAAGCTTATCACATTGTCAAACCATGATCGATCAAGCTTATCACATTGTCAAACCATGATCGTTCAGGTTTATCACATCGTAAAACCATGATCGTTCAGGCTTATCACATTGTCAAACCATGATCGTTCAGGTTTATCACATCGTAAAACCATGATCGTTCAAGCTTATCACATTGTCAAACCATGATCGTTCAAGCTTATCACATTGTCAAACCATGATCGTCCAGGTTTATCACATCGTAAAACCATGATCGTTCAAGCTTATCACATTGTCAAGCCATGATCGTTCAAGCTTATCACATTGTCAAACCATGATCGTTTAATCTTATCACATTGTCAAACCATGATCGTTCAGGCTTATCACATTGTCAAACCATGATCGTTCAAGCGTATCACATTGTCAAACCATGATTGTTTAAGCTTATCACATTGTCAAACCATGATCGTTCAAGCTTATCACATTGTCAAACCATGCTCGTTCAAGCTTATCACATCGTAAAACCATGATCGTTCAGGCTTATCACATTGTCAAACCATGATCGTTCAGGTTTATCACATTGTCAAACCATGATCGTTCAAGCTTATCACATTGTCAAACCATGATCGTTCAGACTTATCACATTGTCAAACCATGATCGTTCAGACTTATCACATTGTCAAACCATGATCGTTCAAGCTTATCACATTGTCAAACCATGATCTTTCAAGCTTATCACATCGTAAAACCATGATCGTTCAAGCTTATCACATCGTAAAACCATGATCGTTCAGGCTTATCACAATTTAAAACCATGATCGTTCAAGCTTATCACAATTTAAAACCATGATTGTTCAAGCTTATCACAATTTAAAACCATGATTGTTCAAGCTTATCACAATTTAAAACCATGATTGTTCAAGCTTATCACAATTTAAAACCATGATTGTTCAAGCTTATCACATCGTAAAACCATGATCTTCTTCAGCATCATCATCATGTGCCATACCGGTTGGTGTAGGCGATCATGTCCTTCCACAATCTTCTATCTACAGTAGATTGTATCAGTTCTGTTGTGAGTGTTTTCCATGCCATGACACCAAACTATCCAGTATTTTCTCTCTTTGTCGTCAGCGATCTCTCTTTCCTTATATTTTGCCAGTTGTAACCAAGTATTCCAACTTTCCTCTTCTCATGAGGTGCCCAAAAAATGTTGATTGTTTCTTTCTGTTTTTTAGGCGTTCCATTTTTGTGTTGGCCTCTTGAGAATTTCTTCATTGGTCTTTTTGTCTGTCCAGTGAACTTTCAACATTCTTCTGAGAAATCCCATCTCTGTAGCCTCTAATAGTCTTTTCATTTGTTTGTCTACTGTCCACGATTCGCTTCCATAGGTCAGAATTGGTTCTCTATGGCACCTCTTTCTCACTTTTATTGACATAGATTTGTTGCATAAGTTATTTTTCATTTTCTGAAATGCTAATTTGGCTTGAGTTATTCTGCTTTTTATTTCTGTGGTGCATCTTCCATCCGATGTTATTATTGTGCCCAAGTATTTGACGCGTTGCACTTGTTTAAGATTTGTCCTGTTTATTTTTATGCTGCATGATGGTGGTGATTGTTTCTTCGATATGACCATTACTTCTGTTTTCTTACTATTCAGATTGAGACCTTTCTTCTTGCTTTCTTTTACTATTATGCCTATCATTTCTTGTAGTTCATTCTCTGTCTCTGCTATTAAGACTGTGTCATCCGCATTAAAAAAAGTAAAGTACCCCGTCACACTAAGTGGCGTATAGGGAATATAGTGTTAGTGATCATACATTTTACAGACCTTCAGCACATGATTTTTTGGGGTAATGTGGTCGGTATTACGCCCGTGCTGTTTTACTTTCCCAGAAAAAAATCCGGTGCCCATTAAAGGGTGGGTGAACTGGAAGCCGTCGGTTGGGATCGAACTCTACCTCTTGTCCTTTGTAGTCCAGTTCACTAACCACTGAACTATCGCGGCTCCCATGTCATCCGCTTATAGCAAATTATTTATGTTGTGACCGTTGACTTCAATTCCTTTTTTGTCTACTATTGATCTCATAATATGTTCGCTGTAAAGTGAAAACAAATCCGGCGACAGAACACAGCCTTGTCTGACTCCTTGTTTTATAAGTTGAAATTATCCTGTTTTGTTGCTAAGTCGTATAGCTGCTGTTTGTTGCCAGTTCACATTTTTTATGATTCGCAGATCCTTGTCATCAATGTTTAATTTCTCCAGCATATTTATTATTTCCACATGCTGTACTTTGTCAAATGCTTTCGGTCGTGTAGTCTATAAAGCACATATATAGATCTTTCTTTACCTCTATAGATCTTTCTATCAATGTTCTTAAGATGTATATTGCATTATTGGTGCCCTTTCCTTCTACAAATCCACATTGTTCCTCACTTATTTCTGATTTTATTTTATTCCTTACACGTCTCTTCTCGTTACATGGTAAAAAAAAACGGGGATTGTTTCTTCCTAATATTTGAAATTAGCTTTCTTTTTGTTTTGTCCTCCTTCAGAACGATTTAATTACTCTACTTAGTTGTCCATGGTATTCTCAACATTCTTCTGTAAAACCACATTTCTACAGCATCCAGTGATTTTCTTGTTTGTTGACCCTTTGTCCTTGATTCACATTCATATGTTAAGATTGACTCGACATAACACTTAAGAACTCTTTTTCATGTTTCTATTGTCAAAAATGGATTGCACAGTATCTTCCTCATTTTTGGAAAGCTGCTTTTGCCTGAGCCATTCTGCATCTCACCTCTGTTGTACATCTACCATCTGAGGTTAACATTGTTCCCTGATATATTTAAATTCATTGACCTGTTTTAATATTATTCCACCTGTCTTTATTGCGTATTGCGTCAATGTCTTTTTCTGTGTTGCTATCATTACTTCTGTCTTTTTGCTATTAAGGATGAGCCTTTTATTTTTGAGAAGAATGGACAACTGTATTGCAAGGCAATTATTGTATGAAGAACCTAGGACAGAAAGAGACAAAACGACAAATCTCTAATGTTGAGATGTAAGAATGTTTGCAGGGCTTCCCTGGGGGAATTCTCTATCAGCAATGGATCGGGCAGGCATCATCAACGCCCTCCGGGAAGTAGGAAGGACACAGTACTTCGACAACCATGATTCCACGTCACTCCTTCGGATCGGACACACTTCGTCGGATGAAAGAGATGTGAGTTAAGATGAACACAGCCAGAAACGAAAAACTTAGTGGGCGTGTAAGAAGACTAATACAACCAACACAGAACTGGAATCGTCAGTCGCTGGACACTGCAAGACTAGCTGAGGAGGGGATCTGAGCACCTATGGACATGTTTGGATTGCAATGATCATGACGCGCTAATAACTCCTCAGTAACTCAACTCAATTCTCTATCAGCGAAAAAAATATTAAGAGAATCTGGCGACAGACGCATGGAGAACAAAAAGAAAGGGTAGAGTTACAGCAGCAACCGAGGAAGGCACATTTTGCCGTCGGATCTGTAGATCCATCCGTGAGAGAGGCAGCTCAGTAAAACAGCATACACTCTATCAGTTTCAGTTGTTGGTAGTGACCGTAGGTAGGCGAAGACAACCCCTGGCTTGTTTTTCGATTATCTCAGAAATGTTGTGGGTTTTAGTATTTAGTTCGAGAATGTAAACAGTCAGTAAGGGAGAACACTGACATGTAAATCTCCGCGTGCCGAAGTTTATGAACCTCCAAACGTTTCCTTTAACACCTGCAACAATGTGGTTACTTTTAACGTGGATTTACGATCCAAGGCGGGTCTGTTCTTCTGTATCGAATCCCTAGACTCACCCAGGTTGCGTCACAATTGATACTATGGTTATCTGACACAGATGACGTATTCTTACCTACCAAGCACTTTTGAGGTTCAAATCATTGTAAAGGTGTGGCACAAACACATCGTGGCAGGTCAGCGTAACACTACAACTGGGCGTCCAGCTAAAACAATCGTTCAGGCAAAATTCACGTGGCAGTTTACCAGTGACGCGTTAACAGGATCAGTTGTTGTCAAGACTAGAGACCTCACGCGCCTGGTGTGTGCCGTGTCGTAACAAATGGTGTCAGTGACCAAGTATTTGATGATCTCTATCTTCAATTTCCTAGGCTCAGTAAACTATACACTGACAAGTTACCATCTACACGATTTTATATAATGTGGCCAGCACTCCACCATGTCGCCTCTTTCCCAGAAAGAAAAACATCACCGGTGACCAAGAAAAGCGCTAACTCGTTACATCTTGAATTTGACGTCACTTCGGCACATTTTTATGGATGGTGTGGCCAGCACTACAGCAGTACCGTACTTCTGGCAGATAATACAATCTCTGGTGGCTGAATGTCTTGCAGACTTCTTATGTTTCGTTATCTTGTTGATCTATCTTCTGTACGTTTATCTTGCTGCTTTCATTTCCTATATCTATCTATATAGACACACAACTCGTCATCATAGTTTTCGAACAAATATAAACCGTCTTTATTAATGGCATCCACATGTGGGTTGACAATGGTTTGACAATTTGTCCCTGATTCACTCAACAAGTTCTAAATTCTCTTATAAATCTGACGTAACCTGATGGAGCCTACCGGCGATGATTATCATAAGTAACTTCGTGATCGTATTAGTGTTCTTTGTCAATATATGTATATCTCTATCTAATGATCTTGAGGAACTTATTGATATCTTTGTCAATATATGTATATCTCTATCTAATGATCTTGAGGAACTTATTGATATCTTTGTCAATATATGTATATCTCTATCTAATGATCCTGACGAACTTACTGATATCTTTGTCAATATATGTATATCTCTATCTAATGATCTTGAGGAACTTATTGATATCTTTACTTTAACTCTAGTTACTACAGTTGGACTTCTTTAAAACTATTATACTTTCTAAGACCAAAACATATCACAAAATTCTCTAAACGAACTATTTCATTTTTCTAAGTCTTAATTCTATCTTCTGCCTTGAGACAGGTATCTGATCTCCTTTGCTTTAGTCTACTATTTCTGTTTAGTATCTGTCCTCCACTGGCTTCGTGGACAAAAAAGGTTAACTGTATCTAAGTGCTGAGCCGCGAGTCTAAGTGTAAGTGTAAGTCTACTCATGGCCTTTTTGTGTCCATCTAGCCACATCCACCTGGCTAAGGATCATGTGAATCTAGTCTATACACGGCTTATCCTTCGTCTGCCTCCAGTCACTATTTCTTTAACTCCGCCTATGTCCATAGTCTTATTGATTTAGGAGTCCTGTCGACACCTGTCAATCTTCCTAAACTTCGTTCCCTCACAACTAAAGCGTACGTTGGTCTTCGACCACGCGCGGTGATTCTTTGATACCCAAGTCAGAGAGAACTCAAACCGTTTCCCACCGCTGAACATAAAGATGTCCCGGCGTCGGTGAGCCTCTTTGATTACGTCCCTTGGCGGCTTACTCAGAATGTTTCAGGGCTGCACTATAGCTCGTTTCAAATCACTTGCCCAACTTCAAAACGCTATTGTTCAGTAACCGTTTGTTAAAAACTGTTGAAATTTTCCAAATGTTATTAGAATGCAAAAGACCCTTTAAATGTATATTTAACAAATATCTTGCAGCTGCAGTTTTCTTAAATCGGCGAATTTCTTTGATGTTTGTCAAAATTGTAAATTGTGAACCCCTAAATAATAGAAATTACCGTAGTTGCTGGTCTATGATTAATTTTCACTAGGTAAAGGCGTGGCCGTAATGGGGAAATACCAGGAGAATTATTGTCTTCTCAGTTCGAGGACGGACGATAATATCAAGGTATACCTGTATGTCCAATTTTCATGGGCATGCCTGAAAAGGACCGTTTGTTGAACTAATTTAAGGTAATATAGGGGGCCAACATTGTGGGGGCTATATACTTTCATTCTGAATCAGGCGAGTCTAAAAGATTAATAACTTTTTGGGGTTGAACATTCCACAAACCATCATTTTTCCAATATTCCTCTTCCTGTTTTAAGACGTGGTCTTCACATTCAGTAATCCAATAATCTTTGTCTATATTTAATAAAGCGAGATTAGCAAGAGTCTTTACATCGCATATTTTGAATGTTGTATTTTCATCTGCCACTTGTCCTTTTAATTTTGCCCAGATTAGTTCTATTGGATTTAAATGAGCATGGTAAGGTGGCAGCCTCAAACTTATATGACCGTGCTCTTGGATAATCTTATCTATTCGAAAAATCTTTGTCCTTTGTTTTTGCTTTACTAGAGATAGTAATTCAGGTTTTAAGTACATGTTTTTAAATTGTATGTGCTCCTTTGTGAGCCATATCTTAATAGCATTTTTTGTACTGGATGACGTCGGGACTTTATCTTCAAGTGCAACAATGTTGTGGTACGCTGCATTGTCCATTATTAGGCAAGATGGTCGATCTAGTGATGGGAGAACAGAATTTTCAATCCAATGTCTAAATATGTGACCATTCATCTCAGAGTGATAATCCCGATTGTCTATGGATTTTGAAAGAAAAAATGAGCTCTGCTTTCTGTATTAGTCCATGTTGTCGACTACCTGCATGAGCAATTATCAAGCGCTGTCCTTTGCTGCTAGGTATTAATCTCTTAATCTTTCCATCTGATGACTGCCATTCCCTTTGGTTAGTGTGGTGAGCATTGACCATGTTTCATCCAAGTACACAATATCATAACCTTGCTTGCGCACCTCTTTTACTTCACGTAAGTACTTGCTTCTCATGACTACTATATGTGGCTTCTCACAGATGATGTTTCGTCCATTGGAATACTTTCTGAATGTAAAGCCTGCAGCTCTCACATTCCTCAATAATGTAGACTTTGATATTTCAATACTGTTGTTCTTTTTCAGCGAAACTTTTAATTTTCTTATTGTAACAGTTTCATTCATACCCAACATTTTGCGAATTTCACATCTACACCTCTGAATGAACGGAAATGGAACACACAATTTCTCAAGTGTCTAATTGTGTCAAAAAAAACCACGGTGAAAGCGTGCAAACACGTCAATTTTACAGTGTATGGATTTTTACTCGCTATTTTTAACTTAAAATACTGTAAACATTAAGTTTTGACTACATCAATGGGTCGTTATAAATTTATATAAATGAAATAAGCAACAATAATAACCAAATGTTTTTTTTTAATGAAATTAATTCCCTGTTGGGTTCTAATCATTATAACTTTACGTGCAAATTTTGAACAACTTACAACAAGCGGTTAAAAAGCTATCGATTTTAAAAGTTGGGCACGAGTTATGAAACAAGCTATAGCTATCTCATATCAGCAGGTGTCGGGAGTCCATCGGCCGCTTCGTTGCGTTATGTAACTTTGTGGGCAAAAGTAAACATCTGTCTGGATTTCCACGTTCAGGTTGAACACATGTACGTACTTCCTAGCAGTCTTATAGTTGGTTACGTCACAGCGTTTGGTTTCGGTAGACTAACGTCTCCTTGCTAATCTTTAAGTCTTCTTTTTAATTCTACGCCGCCTAAAACTATTGTCCCTCATATCATCGTCCTATCATTCTATTCTTCCTCTGTCGATCGTCACTTTCTTCCACTCTTCTCATTGTCCGTCATGACTGAGTCACACTGTAACGAATGAACCAAGAAACTGGTTAGTTGATGGATACACCAGCTTACTAGCCACACAACTCTTTGTATTCGGTCTATTTATTGTATGAATGTGTGCACACACACAGAGAAAGAGAGAGAGAGAGAGAGAGAGAGAGAGAGAGAGGTGTGGTAACAGCTGTAATACATAAAAGAACATCATATCCAACAAATATGCTTGCTTGTATTCGCCTGATGGCTAAATGAATGCACCTCTTCATCATCCGCTCCTAAAAGGGCGTTATGTGGGCATGCCTGCGTTGTGTTGTGGTTTGCAGTAGAACTGTGATATTTGCGCCTTTCGGCCCAAAACATCCGACTTCGGCACATTTTTGAGTAACAGGTTGTGGTCCCTCTTCGATCCCTACTTGCTTGGCCTAACTACACAGGTTAGTCTGTTACTGGAGGCACCACAGAGAGGTGGAGCAAAGTCTGGATGGTTCTGGTTTGCCAATCCTGGTGCAAGTCATCAGTTGTGGGTCGCTGACAACTTCCAGCTCTGTTGCTGTCAGACGCCTTTGCCTCCTCCCCTGACAAATATGTGGAAGAACATCTTACCTGATAGTGTGACAAACCATATTAATTTTAAAAAGGCAGTTGACACAAAATAAAAGAATATATGGGAAGTACATGGTAGAGATGGCAATCTGATCATCAGAGTGGGAGCCAAGACATCCATCAGCACCTTTAGTATCAGAGACTCAAGCTGGTTGCATGTATCAGGATCAGTGAACAACAGAGGTGATCCAGACCTTACTCCCCCTCCCAGTGGTGCCCCAGGAAACAAATCAACCAGTCTGGACCAGGGTGCGAGTATCGAAGAGGAACGGCAACCCGATTCCCAAAAATGTCATTCGTTGTGTCTGGCTGAAAGACAGTTTTTACCACAACTTTTCGTACATTAGTGACAACCACACCCAATTTACATGCAGACAAATATAAACAATGATTGCAACGGTTATTAACATCGAAAAGAATAAAAAAAAAACCTATATGGATAAATCATAAAATGAACACCTCTATGAATAAAATCACAATGTGTAGAAGATTATAGGATCCAATGCAGAGAAAGATGAAGACAAAAGATGAAGTCTTAAAACAAATAACAATGAAAAGAAAACTACTAAACACAATTCAAACAAGACAAATGGGATTTTTGGTGCATGTTAAAAGACACAGAAGTCTACTAAAAGTAATCTTGGAAGGGAAAAGACAAGGTAAAAGAGGTAGAGGTAAACCAAGACTAACGTGGATGAGTAACATAAAAAGATGGACAGGTCAGCCTATGACAACCTGCACTATCAAAGCAAGAGACAGGGCAGCGCTCCATTGTGGCCAACCTTTGATGTGGAGACAGCACTCAAAGAATGAAATGAATGCAGAGAAACCAACAGAATAGTCAAAATAATGAAAAAGGAATCTTGGGAACATTTTGGAGAGTCATTAGCAGAAAATGAGATAGCAGCAGTTTGAAATTTTTCAAAACAGTGTGAAGTTTAAGAGAAAGAGACACAACAGTAACTCAAATCATAAATGACTAAATAGTAATCCTCTAATAGATTCATTACAAATAACTAACAGATGAAGAGATTACTTCAAGGAGTTCTTTAACTCCCTAGGGAAAAGTCAGAATGTAATCTACAGTCATGTCCAGACTGCAGGAACATCAGGTCGAAATTTGAGTTGCTAGAAAGAAGCACTATTTGGGGAGGCAGGGAATAATAACAAATCAACACAGAACAGGAGTTGTCAGTCTCCACACACTGTGGGGCATACTAGGACATCTGAGCACTTATGGACGTGCCCAATATGTAATGAGGATGATCTGTAGACTAAACTTAACTAGAATGTGATAACACAAGACCAGGAAATAACAACATCAAGGTAGTAAAAAGTCACCAAAATGCAAATCACCAGAGAAGACAGATTACCAACAGTATAACAACATCAATCTATAATGGCTGAGGCTGCCAGAAGGACCAGAACTTAAACTTTCTTTCTCCCTCAACACCTTGAAGGGTATAAGAGGAAGTGAAGTGAAAAGAGAGAGGGTGAGAGTCATCTAGTGAGCACAGAAGCTGAAGATCAATGGTGGGTTATTTGAATAAATTGTTTTATGTCACCTCTACAACACGGTCAGGTCGGATAATTTTACCTGCTACTGTATGCAGTAAACAGTACAACCTATGGCTGCCCTGCTGCCTTGCAGGTAAGCTCGGAAGAGTAAAAGGCTAAGGGAGGATACCCCGAAGTAAAACAACCCCACTGCCTTGTGGGTGAAACATTTTAGTTAAAGGCTAGCGGAGCCAACCATAAACAAACCGACGGAAGGCAACAGAAAACTTCTTTGTACAATCATGAATCGCCACAACAATAGAAATAACGACGACAACGTTAAAGGGGATTCCAGTGGAAAACCCTCGTTCGGTAGGGGACATCATGTGCTACAGGTGATACTCAATCATCATCAAGCTACTGTAAGCAAAATAAAGATAAAACAAACTCTAATGATAGGTACTTGGAATGTGAGAACACTCATGCAGAAGGGTAAACTAGAAAACATCATACAAGAAATGAAAAGAATGGGTTTACAATTACTGGGACTTTGCGAAATGAGATACACCGGATCAGGGGAGATGTATTCTGACAAACATAAAATAAATCTATTCTGGAGGTACTGAACACCAAAGAGGAGTAGGTATCATCTTGGATGCAGAAAGAGCAAGAACAGTGAAAGGCTTTTACCCAATATCTGACAGTCCTTTTAGTGAAATTGAATGGAAAGCCAATAGACATAAATCTTATACAAGTTTATGCACCAACATCAGACAGTCTTGAGGAAACAATAGATACATTTTACAATGAGTTAAATGAGGCACTTCATAAATGCAAACCACATGAAAACACCATAGTTCTAGGGGATTTTAACGCAAAAGTAGGAAAGGAAAGAGTTGAGAAAGTAGTTGGTCATTATGGCTTAGGCGAGAGGAATGAAAGAGGTGAGAAACTTATTGACTGGGCAAGAACACACAACATGATGATAGGAAACACCTGGTTTAAGCAACATCCAAGATGCCTGTGGACATGGAAAAGCCCAGGGGACAACGCACGTAATCAAATTGATTATATAATGATAAGCAATAGATTTAGAAACAGTCTGGTGTGTGTGAAAACTAGACCAGGGGCAGATTGCAATAGTGATCATGTACCAGTTGTGGGAAAACTTAGAGTAAAATTAAAAACAACAAAATAAGCCTCAGTTAATATCAAGTTAAATTTAAGTTTACTAAAATCAGACAAGAAGCTGCAAGACAAATATATAATCACAATTCAGAACCGGTACAATGCAATAGAGAAGATACAAAGCATTGATGAACAGTGGGAAATGCTAAAAGAATCAATGCAACAAACATCAAAAGAGTTCATACCATCAGTGAGGTCAAATTCAAGAAAGAAATGGATGACAGATGACATTTTGCAGCTAATGGATACAAGAAGAAGAAATAAAGAAAATAAAGATGAGTATAAGAGATTAAGTAAAGAAATTGTAATAAAATGCAATGAAGCAAAAGAAGCATGGCTAAAAGAGAGATGCAAAGAGATTGAAATGCAACAAAAAGGAGATGCTAAAGCTATATACAAACAAAGTGAGGAATTAACAGGAAGAAAAACGCAATCAAAAACTGGATGTTTAAGATCAAAGGAAGGAGAACTGTTGATTGATCAAGAAAACATAAGGAAACGATGGACAAAATACATTAAAGATCTTTATAATGATGAATGAACGGAAGTAAATATTAAGGATAATGGAGAAGGACCAGAAATACTCAGAGAAGAAGTAGAAGACGCCTTGCGCAATATGAAAGCAGGCAAAGCTCCTGGACCAGATAATATAACTAAAGAAGAGATTGAAGCCATGGGTGATTTTGGAATAGAAATAATAACAAAAATATTGAATGATATCTACAAGAGCGGATATATACCAGACGACCTGCTCAAATCAATATTTATAGCCCTACCAAAGAAATCGGGTGCAATTGAATACGATGATCATCACACAATAAGCCTTATGAGTCATATGACTAAGATATTACTAAGAATCATCATGCGAAGAGTGCGAAACAAAATCAGTCCAGAAATTAGCGATGAACAGTGTGGTTTTGTTGGAGGTAAAGGAACAAGTAATGCCAATATGGCATATATATATATAATATAATATATATAATATATAATAATATATAATATCATAAGATCTTTAGTAGAAAGAGCCATAGAGGTGAAAACAGATCTCTACCTATGTTTCATAGATATTATACCAAGGCATTTGACAAAGTAAAGTATCAAGAAATAATCAACATTTTAGAAGGCATAAACGTAAACAGCAAAGATCTAAGAATAATAAAGAACATGTACTGGCAACAAACAGCGGCCATAAGTACTGGAAACCAATTGGGAATGTTTCAACAAATAAAACAGGGTGTTAGACAAGGTTTTGTGCTGTCACCAGATTTGTTTAATATTTATAGTGACATTATTTTAAGATCCATAAGAGTCATGCCTGGAATAACAATTGGAGGTCATAATATAAATAATCTAAGGTATGCTGATGTTACAGTCTTAATCGCTAAATGAATTTTAATATTTGGGAACTTTGTTAACCTCAGACGGAAGATGTACAAAAGAGGTGAGATGCAGAATGGCTCAGGCAAAAGCAGCTTTCCAAAAAATGAGGAAGATACTATGCAATCCATTTTTGACAATAGAAACAAGAAAAAGAGTTCTTAAATGTTACGTAGAGCCAGTCTTAACATATGGATGCGAATCATGGACAATAGGACAACAAACAGGAAAATCACTGGAGTCTGTAGAAATGTGGTTTTACAGAAGAATGTTGAGAGTACCATAGACAGCTAAGAAGAGTAATGAATATCTTCTGAGAGAGGTCAAAGCAAAAAGAGAGCTAGTTTCCAATATTAGGAAGAAACAATCATCATTTTTTGGCCATGTAATGAGAAGAGAACAACTGGAATATATTGTAACAACTGGGAAAATTGAGGGACGAAGAGATAGAGGGAAGCAAAGAGAACGAATAACAGACAGCTTAAGAGAATGGCTTGATAGAAGGTCAACAACAGAAATGATAAATAACTGCTGAGATCGAAGGTTGTGGAGAGACATGATCACCTACGCCAGCAGGACCGGTACTTGATGATGATGACAACAACACAGAAAATAACAGCATTGTTTTAACGTCACCTCTACAACAACACAGAAAGTAACATCATTGTTGTATGTCACCTCTACAACAACACAGAAAGTAACATCATTGTTGTATGTCACCTCTACAATAACACAGAAAGTAACATCATTGTTGTATGTCACCTCTACAACAACACAGAAAGTAACATCATTGTTGTATGTCACCTCTACAACAACACAGAAGGCTAAACAGAAAGTAACATCATTGTTTATTCCTCAATAAAGACCAAACACAACAACAAGTAGTACATGGCTCCACATACACAAACTTCCAGATACAAAATGGAAATAAAGTGTAAATAGTATTTACAAAATATACAAGCAAACAATTTTACCTATTGAATCAAGTCTGTTGTTATTAAATACATGATTTTAATGTAAAGCTGATACAAACATTTCCCTTTGTAAAGCCACAATTTAGTTTATTAAGATCTTGTGCTCTGGGTGTGCAAACTTCAGATGTTAGTTTTATTTTAAAATGCCTCCTAGGACATTAGCAAAGTTGCATCCAGGAAACCAAAACTTATCTGTACCACAGGATGGAGTTCATGCCTAGAGAAAATAATTGGTTGCTGGTAAGTAAAATCAGCATAGTGCATTCATTGATGGCTGGCTCCTGATCGTCCAGGTAGCAGATGGTGAAATGGTGTGTAGAAAGTGTTCTGTGGTTCACTGTTTAAAAATCATGTCCATTGCCAACCTCTCATACACTTTTTCTGATTGTATACTTGTCTGCAGTTGCAGGGGGTGTGGCTTCATTTGTGCCCTTACCCGAGGGTTCATTTTGTCTCCATCACTAACCCGTTGTTGTGAACATGTGTAGCACAGGCTGCAAGATACCTGACTGTCCATGGGATACACAAGGTCAACAACTCATACCTGACTGTTCATGGGATACACAAGGTCAACAACTCATACCTGACTGTTCATGGGATACACATGATCAACAACTCATATGTGACTGTCCATGGGATACACAAGGTCAACAACTCATACCTGACTGTTCATGGGATACACAAGGTCAACAACTCATACTTGCCTGTCAATAGGATACACATGGTCAACTCATACTTGAATGTTCATGGAATACACAAGGTCAACAACTCATACCAGACTGTCCATGGGATACACATGTTAAACTAACTCATACCTGACTGTCCATGGGATACACAAGGTCAACAACTAATACCAGACTGTTCATGGGATACACAAGGTCAACAACTCATACCTGACTGTTCATTGAATACACAAGGTCAACAACTCATACCTGACTGTTCATTGAATACACAAGGTCAACAACTCATACCAGACTGCACATGGGATACACAAGGTCAACAACTCATACCTGACTTTGTGCCAGGATAAGCAAGCCATAATTGATCAAGATCTTACTGGCAGCACTGGATATTGACTAACCAGTCTGGTAAAATTAGTAGAAATTGAAGAGTGAAAGCAAACCTGGTACTGAGTGTTGGGCTGAAATTGGATGTACCTGGCCAAAACGTAGAACAGCATGCTGTAAACAATGACACTACGTCCATTTCTATGAGTGGACGATTTGGAGTAGGTGTCAGGGGAACATAGAAGATGATGAGGAGTAGGTGTCAGGGGAACATAGAAGAAGATGAGGAGTAGGTGTCAGGGGAACATAGAAGAAGATGAGGAGTAGGTGTCAGGGGAACATAGAAGAATACGAGGAGTAGGTGTCAGGTAAACATAGAAGAAGATGAGGAGTAGGTGTCAGGGGAACATAGAAGAAGATGAGGAGTAGGTGTCAGGGGAACATAGAAGAAGATGAGGAGTAGGTGTCAGGGGAACATAGAAGAAGATGAGGAGTAGGTGTCAGGTAAACATAGAAGAAGATGAGGAGTAGGTGTCAGGTAAACATAGAAGAAGATGAGGAGTAGGTGTCAGGTAAACATAGAAGAAGATGAGGAGTAGGTGTCAGGTAAACATAGAAGAAGATGAGGAGTAGGTGTCAGGGGAACATAGAAGAAGATGAGGAGTAGGTGTCAGGGGAACATAGAAGAAGATGAGGAGTAGGTGTCAGGTAAACATAGAAGAAGATGAGGAGTAGGTGTCAGGGGAACATAGAAGAAGATGAGGAGTAGGTGTCAGGGGAACATAGAAGAAGATGAGGAGTAGGTGTCAGGGGAACATAGAAGAAGATGAGGAGTAGGTGTCAGGGGAACATAGAAGAAGATGAGGAGTAGGTGTCAGGGGAACATAGAAGAAGATGAGGAGTAGGTGTCAGGGGAACATAGAAGAAGATGAGGAGTAGGTGTCAGGTAAACATAGAAGATGAGTAGGTGTCAGGGGAACATAGAAGAAGATGAGGAGTAGGTGTCAGGTAAACATAGAAGAAGATGAGGAGTAGGTGTCAGGTAAACATAGAAGAAGATGAGGAGTAGGTGTCAGGTAAACATAGAAGAAGATGAGGAGTAGGTGTCAGGTAAACATAGAAGAAGATGAGGAGTAGGTGTCAGGTAAACATAGAAGAAGATGAGGAGTAGGTGTCAGGTAAACATAGAAGAAGATAAGGAGTAGGTGTCAGGTAAACATAGAAGAAGATGAGGAGTAGGTGTCAGGGGAACATAGAAGAAGATAAGGAGTAGGTGTCAGGTAAACATAGAAGAAGATGAGGAGTAGATGTCAGGGGAACATAGAAGAAGATAAGGAGTAGGTGTCAGGTAAACATAGAAGAAGATGAGGAGTAGGTGTCAGGGGAACATAGAAGAAGATGAGGAGTAGGTGTCAGGTAAACATAGAAGAAGATGAGGAGTAGGTGTCAGGGGAACATAGAAGAAGATGAGGAGTAGTTTCAGGTAAACATAGAAGAAGATAAAGAGTAGGTGTCAGGTAAACATAGAAGAAGATAAGGAGTAGGTGTCAGGTAAACATAGAAGAAGATAAGGAGTAGGTGTCAGGTAAACATAGAAGAAGATAAGGAGTAGGTGTCAGGTAAACATAGAAGAAGATAAGGAGTAGGTGTCAGGTAAACATAGAAGAAGATAAGGAGTAGGTGTCAGGTAAACATAGAAGAAGATAAGGAGTAGGTGTCAGGTAAACATAGAAGAAGATAAGGAGTAGGTGTCAGGTAAACATAGAAGAAGATAAGGAGTAGGTGTCAGGTAAACATAGAAGAAGATGAGGAGTAGGTGTCAGGTAAACATAGAAGAAGATAAGGAGTAGGTGGCAAACATAGAAGAAGATAAGGAGTAGTTTCAGGTAAACATAGAAGAAGATAAGGAGTAGGTGTCAGGTAAACATAGAAGAAGATGAGGAGTAGGTGTCAGGGGAACATAGAAGAAGATAAGGAGTAGGTGTTAGGTAAACATAGAAGAAGATAAGGAGTAGTTTCAGGTAAACATAGAAGAAGATAAGGAGTAGTTTCAGGTAAACATAGAAGAAGATAAGGAGTAGGTGTCAGGTAAACATAGAAGAAGATAAGAAGTAGGTGTCAGGTAAACATAGAAGAAGATGAGGAGTAGGTGTCAGGTAAACATAGAAGATAAGGAGTAGTTTCAGGTAAACATAGAAGAAGATGAGGAGTAGGTGTCAGGTAAACATAGAAGAAGATGAGGAGTAGGTGTCAGGTAAACATAGAAGAAGATAAGGAGTAGCTTCAGGTAAACATAGAAGAAGATAAGGAGTAGTTTCAGGTAAACATAGAAGAAGATAAGGAGTAGGTGTCAGGTAAACATAGAAGAAGATGAGGAGTAGGTGTCAGGTAAACATAGAAGATAAGGAGTAGTTTCAGGTAAACATAGAAGAAGATAAGGAGTAGTTTCAGGTAAACATAGAAGAAGATAAGGAGTAGGTGTCATGTAAACATAGAAGAAGATGAGGAGTAGGTGTCAGGTGAACATAGAAGAAGATGAGGAGTAGGTGTCAGGTGAAAACAGAAGATGATAAGGAGTAGGTGTCAGGTGAACATAGAAGATGATAAGGAGTAGGTGTCAGGTAAACATAGAAGAAGATGAGGAGTAGGTGTCAGGTGAACATAGAAGAAGATGAGGAGTAGGTGTCAGGTGAAAACAGAAGATGATGAGTAGGTGTCAGGTGAACATAGAAGATGATAAGGAGTAGGTGTCAGGTGAAAACAGAAGATGATAAGGAGTAGGTGTCAGGTGAAAACAGAAGATGATAAGGAGTAGGTGTCATGTGAACATAGAAGATGATAAGGAGTAGGTGTCAGGTGAAAACAGAAGATGATAAGGAGTAGGTGTCAGGTGAAAACAGAAGATGATAAGGAGTAGGTGTCAGGTGAAAACAGAAGATGATAAGGAGTAGGTGTCAGGTGAAAACAGAAGATGATAAGGAGTAGGTGTCAGGTAAAAACAGAAGATGATAAGGAGTAGGTGTCAGGTGAAAACAGAAGATGATAAGGAGTAGGTGTCAGGTGAAAACAGAAGATGATAAGGAGTAGGTGTCAGGTGAAAACAGAAGATGATAAGGAGTAGGTGTCAGGTGAAAACAGAAGATGATGACATAGACAGTAGATCCTCACACACTCTTGATGGAAAGAAGAGACTTCTAGTAGAAGAGTCTATGTCCCTACAAAACAGCATCATCGAAATAACTGAATTGTTTTCAGCATGTACTTTACAGCTGCTTGTACCAATGAGCTCTCAGAAACACCTACTGTTGTCACCTCCATTAACATTCGTACACTGAAGGCTGTTGTGGGGTATGCTCTTGTTTTGAGTAGCTATTGAATGTCAGATAAAATGTGTAGAAAAGTTTACTTTTAAATTCTTCTGTGTGGATCTGCATGTGGAGCACAACAAAACAGAAAGACTTTAACTGTTAATATTTCATACAGCCAGATCAATAAACACTTTCTGAGTGTGTTCACAACATCTGGGAAATAAGAACAGAATAACCGATTTACAGATCTACCGAAAGGAAATGTAATTGATGGAACAGCTAAAGGTAACATAACTGATGTAACAGATACATGTAATATAACTGATGGAACAGCTACAAGTAGCATAATTGATGGAACAGCTACAGGTAACATAATTGATGGAACAGCTACAGGTAGCATAATTGATGGAACAGCTACATGTAGCATAATTGATGGAACAGCTACATGTAGCATAATTGATGGAACAGCTACAGGCAACATAATTGATGGAACAGCTACAGGCAACATAATTGATGGAACAGCTACAGGCAACATAATTGATGGAACAGCTACAGGTAACATAATTGATGGAACAGCTACAGGTAACATAATTGATGGAACAGCTACAGGTAACATAATTGATGGAACAGCTACAGGCAACATAATTGATGGAACAGCCACAGGTACTGAGTCTACTCAACTGGGAAGGTAAACGGAAGTGAACTGGTGGAGAACAGTGGAGGCAGTGTGCCTGTGTCGAAGATGTTAGGACACTCCATGGAGGTTGACGATGACAAAAAAGACTGGCATTACTTTTTTATTGCTGACTTCAAGGGCACCGGCCAACACAGTTTTGTGGACCATGGGTAATGACAACATTTGTTTCTTGTTCAATGTCTTCACTGTGTACTTTTTAACAAATTACTAGAAATAATAATAACAATTACAGGCTTATAGAAGAGGATGAGACAATGGACTGACAACATCTGCGACTGCATGTTTTTATGTCACTGTTGGATATGCTACATGCCAATCCAGTACTTCAGACAGCTGGCTCATACAGTCAAGGGATAGAAATATACGGCTCTACACATGCTGCAGTTTAGTACTTGACAATTCAAAAACATGACATGATACTGACATATCAGACTCCCTTGAAATTGGGTTCTTGTGGTGAACATGCTCTTCAACAATTTCTCCTTTGAGAGTAAGTACAAAACAAACACATGAAAAACAACAGACAACAGCCTAGAATAGTTAATGTATTTGTCAAAATAATAATGTATAATGAATATCACATTTGTGTGCCATTAACAGGAGAATACCTTACAAATATGAAGGCATGAAATAAGCAACCATCTCTTAATATTAAAATATTATTTGTATTCTTCATATCATTACACAGTGGCAGTAAACATTGCTTTATGTTCACAACTCACAGAAGATATTGCATTTTGACTGACACTGTGGTCATGTATAATTTGAGTTGTACATTCTAAGTACTCAGTTTTGTACAAAACCATTGCACTATGGTAGTGCACATAAATAATATATAATACAGTAATTTGTGTGTTTCTATTACAAAATAGCATTTCCTTCTTCATACTGAGTTATATTATTACATGAAGTTTTACGTTCACTAACAAGACAAATCATAATAAAGTATGTGAAACAACACTGCTCAAACAAGATGAGATTCAAGACAGACAATGTTTATTTGTTGGGACTAGTTAAATCAATGAACTGACTCAACAAGAACTTTGCAGCCACTCTTTCAGCAATTAGCAATCAAAACATATTTTATATAGTAGCTCAATTTTATTGTTCTTTTTTTTCTCCCTTTTACTTGAGGAGATTACTTTTATCTGCAACTAGTTCAAAAACAAACCAAACTGATCAATTGTTAGAACACACTCCCATCAATTTATTTGATGAGAAACTGAAAACCATTTTTAATTCTTTATCTATTAAAGAAAAATGGTTTAAATTGGATTCTGAATTCCACCTTATTTGCATATTTTCTTTGGCCGCTGCCAAAGGGGATAATGTTTGAAGGCAAACCTAAGTCCAACTATTTATTGAGTTACGTCCCTTCATACTCAAAGTCTGATTCATTAACTTAAATCTTTAACTCACTCTCATTAACAAGCCAACATGCACATATACAAACATGTACTCACTCTCATTAACAAATCAGCTAACATGCACATATACAAACATGTACTCTCATTAACAAGCCAATATGTACATATACAAACATGTACTCATTCTTGTTAACAAGCCAACATGAACATATACAAACGTACTAATTTTTTAACAAGCCAGCAAACACATACAAACATATACTCTGATTAACAAGCCAGCAAACACATACAAACATATACTCTGATAAACAAGCCAGCAAACACATACAAACATATACTCTGATTAACAAGCCAGCAAACAAATACAAAGTGATTTTATACATTTGTTTTTTTTTCACAGGAAATAAAAGCACAATTTTGCTTGTTGAACATATATACTTTGATATTAAACACAACTGAATGTATTCTACACAATTGTGGCTAATTATAGTTACATGATTGAAATGAAGCCTGAAAGATTCCCAGACTTCTCAATATTTTGTCATGAACACTTGTCATGATTTCTTTGTAGTGAAGAGAAAGAACACTCAACAGTGCTTACCTGGATACTTGACATAACAATGTAATAAATAGATTCTATAAACAGATTTATAAAAACACTATTAGAGTTTTCATATATATGTACGCTGAAACATCTGCTTGAGGTATATTTTATAATGAAAAATCATATACTGATGTGCCATTATATATAGGCGCACACAAGAGGTATTACACAGGAAACATTGCTGAGTTAGCTGCTAGGGCAGTTACTGATAAGCAACATGAAACTGACAACTCTCAGTGACCTTCTTTCAATAGATGTTGAAACATACTGATAGTTCCTGTAGCTTGCTTGTTATACTACTACTTTCCCCACTAGTGTTTTCATGTGAGTTAAAATATTACAGTTTCAGGTTGATATTTTCATGAACTTTTGTGTTTCCAAGCCTTCACTGAGAAACTTCATCTTTATTATATATTGTGCTTGTTTAAATATTCTTTAATTGAGAAACATATGTTCATGAATTATTGTGTTCTCAGCAAAAGAGCATTCACTGATAAACTGTTTAATGTAAGTGAGTTTCTTGTTCATTTTCTAAGAGAGATCTGTGCTTCTGACAATCTTATGAATCTTCACTACAGAAAAAACAAACCATGATCAATACATCTACAATAGTACTTTGACTTCACACAATGTAACAAGCACACCAACAAGGTTATGGCTTTCCCACGTTGAAGCTAATACACAGATCTTGTAAACTTTACTTTGTTCAATATTATACCAAATGTCATTCTTTCTGTCTTTTGTTTACCATCAGACGTTCACACTAATGATTCTTAAAAAAAGGAAACAATCAGCCCAACATGCAACTGTTGTGTCAAGTATTACACCAAAAACACAATAATACCACATATGAAACATTCAAAAGCCTGCATAAAGATGCTGTTGTTTTTCCCATAATACATGAATGCTTGATTACAGGAATGTAGGTATCCAGTGTCAACAGCGGATACTTTCCACGAGGTCCTGAATCGAAATGGTGTCAACCAGAGAAGAGATTATGTCTTGAAGTTGCTAAAGTCCATCTTGAGTGTGATTGTAGGTTTGACTGGCTGGATGCTCTGTGGGGCAGCTCTGGCCTTGGCCTGGTTCTGTGAGCTCTGTTTGAGTCGGACTGCAGCCTCCAGCCGAGGTTTCAAATTGGCCGACATGTTAACTATGGTGCGAAAGTGTTCTGGATACAAGCGTCCTACTTCTGTTAGTCTGTTCAGGACTTGGTCATTAATTGCGCGGCAGTCTGAGCTAGCCTTCAGTGCAGAGTTCTCATCAAGTAGAAGGGAAACCAATATAGGTACATACATGGCTACCATCGTTACTCCTAGGAAAGATGAAAGTTAATAGCAATGATTCATTATGTACAGAGTAGAGCTTTACATATTGTTTTATTTACATTGTAAGTATTTTTATTTGTAATATTAGAGTGTGAAAGTGAGATAAGAAAAGAGCAACAAAGATCAACTTATCAGTTTCTAGAGAATGAACAGCAGAAGTACAACATATGAAGAACAACAAATGAAGTACAACATAAGAAAGAACAACATATGATGAATAATTATGTTACTTTGGTTATCTGTGAATAAAGTATGCCACTAGAAAAAAAAACAAATGAAAAAAAAGGCCCTTAAATCCACAAGTGCTATGTTTATCTCCAAGATGCTCAGTTTAACCCTTCTGTAATCTGACTGATGTAAAGATAATGGAGCCTTCCAGTGCTGAGTCTTAGTACAGATAAACCTCAAACATATATTATTATAAGCTATGGAACATCTTCACAATAAACTGCCTGCCAAGATTGTGTGTGCTGGATTGGTAGGTGTGAACAGTCAATCTGGCAACTGTAGCACAAAGCACCATACATTTTGTCAGAGAGAACAAAAAAAAAGGATACCTTTTACAACTTTTCACTGACATAAACAAGTATAATTGATAACGTGTTTGTTTGGAGGGTCTGACGGTGACAATTTTACAATAGGGAGTTCTTCTTTCCTTCCTCATTTGCCTTTCAGCGTCGAGGGGAGATATAATTTGTGGCCTTTTGCAATAGACAGGGGTGATTACCTTTGTAATTTAGATATTTTGTGAACTCATCACAATAGCCTGTATTTTGTGAACTCATCACAATAGCCTGTATTTTGTGAACTCATCACAATAGCCTGTATTTTGTGAACTCATCACAATAGCCTGTATTTTGTGAACTCATCACAATAGCCTGTATTCTGCTAAAAAAAAAAACAGTAGAGAAGATAGAGAAAGGGACAAAGACCTGATGTCTAAAAATAAACACAATAATAGCAGATATAATTTTTCTCCGTCACCCCACACAAAGAACACACCAATAAGCTGGGAAACCTTACAACACCCTAAACAGATACAGCAACATTTCTGGGAGTCATACTTGACTCTCTAATCTGGAATACAAACACTGAAAGAATTCAAGTAAAGACCTCTAAAGACTGGTCATGATGAAAAAATTAGCAGGTACATCCTGGGGAGTAAACAAAAAGACCCTAAATCAAGTCTACAATGGAGCTTGTTAGATCCACCATGGAATATGCTTCAAGCTCCTTGGCAACAGCAACCAAGACAAACCTGGGAAAATTGGACAAAGTCCAAGACATGGCACTCAGAACAACCCTGAGAGCAACCCATGACAGAAATGGAGAAAACAGCAGACCCTGGGCCTCTTGCACTTTACATCCAAGTACAAAACCCTTGTGCAGTTCAGAAAGCTGAAAAGGCTACAAGACCATGCACTTCACCAAAATTCCATGACAGAACAAAATACAGGCTTCTAAGGAAGAGCCCAAAGCATCAGGTTTGAGGGTGGTCTAGAGGTAAGACGTCGGTCTCTAGACAAGAAGATCCTGGTTTGATTCCCACCACTGGCAGTGGACAAATAAAAAAAAATAAATAAATATATGAAACTGAATCCATGGCTTTACCCTCCCCTGGTCTCTGGGTAGTGAAATTCAATGTCTAGCCCTCTCGAAAAACAGGAGGTCCCTTGCGCATTCTGCGAACGCTAAAGAATACTTGGCAGTTAGAAATTGAAAAGAGCAGGCCAAAAATGGCAGCTGCCCGGGCAAAATTCCAAGAAAAGAGAACGTAAACAAACATGCAAAAGCAGGTTGGAACCTCGAATAGTCCAAGCATCCACCTCAGAGTCTGAATAAAGTAAGGACACTCCAGAAACAAACCGAGAAAAATAGAATGTAGAGAACAGTATGAAAATTGTGAAGCAGAACATGACTGACACAAGCTGAGCAAGACCTTCAGACTAAAGTCATTGTGGCCTCAGAACACACATAACCCAGTGACACTGTAACATGTGGACCATCAGAACAGACAATATCCTATAGAATTGCATCACTCTCAATGCCCTAAGAACATAAATATGGCACACAGAAGCATCCCTGCATGACATACTGTGGGTAACCAGCGAAAACCTCAAACATACTGTGCATTTGTGACCTATATTGGCCTAAACATCTAAATGCATATAAAAAACTGATTCCTAAAGAAGAATAACATATGTATTTTTATGTCAATATGTAAGTGTTGATATCAATTTATTGTACACATTGAAAGACAAAGAAGAAATGTAGTAGAATATTTGTACTTACTAGCGCTGTCTTTGGCTAGGGCTACTAATCTTTCAAGACAGTCGAGCTCTAAGGTTAGAAGCTGGGCTTCCTGCTGTGACCATGAATGTTGACTTGCTGCACCAGCAGAAGTTAGGTGCTCAATGATAAGTGGTGCCAGGGCATGGATGTAAGGGATGGCAACCTGCTTGTCTCTATGGTTCAAAATAGATAAGAGAGCCTCAACACACTTCAGGTGGTCCTGCAATAAAGTATATCATTATAGAATAAAATTTAGAGAGCCTCAACACACTTCAGGTGGTCCTGCAATGAAGTATATCATTATAGAATATAATTTAGAGAGCCTCAACACACTTCAGGTGGTCCTGCAAAGAAGTATATTATTATAGAATATAATTTAGAGAGCCTCAACACACTTCAGGTGGTCCTGCAATGAAGTATATCATTATAGAATATAATTTAGAGAGCCTCAACACACTTCAGGTGGTCCTGCAATGAAGTATATCATTATAGAATATAATTTAGAGAGCCTCAACACACTTCAGGTGGTCCTGCAATGAAGTATATCATTATAGAATATAATTTAGAGAGCCTCAACACACTTCAGGTGGTCCTGCAATGAAGTATATCATTATAGAATATAATTTAGAGAGCCTCAACACACTTCAGGTGGTCCTGCAATGAAGTATATCATTATAGAATATAATTTGGTTTCTCTTGTACTGTTCATTACATCTGGTAAACAAATACCTTGAAGTTTGTAAAAGTTGCCATTAAAAAAAAGACGTTTTAAAAATATCATTGTCTCACTCATCAGTAACTCTCATTAATGTGCTGACTTTTGTAAGTTCTCAAAAAACTGAAGGAAGGAGGATAAAAACATATAATGAGATATAAGTTGATAGAGAGAAGAAGACATGAAACATATGTAAAAAAAAAAAAAAAAAAAAAAGTAAAGTGCCCCCATCACGCCAAGTGGCATTTAGGGAATATGGTGTTAATGACCAAAAATTTTACATACCCTCGGCACATGATTTTTGGGGTAATGTGGTCGATATTACGCCCATGCCGATTTACTTTCCCAGAAAAAAATCCGGTACCCATTTAAGGCTGGGTGAACCGGAAGCCGTTGGTTGGGATAGAACCCTACCTCTTGTCCTTTGTAGCCCATTTCACTAACCACTGAGCTAGCGTGGCTCCCAACATGAAACATAGAGAGAAGAATTCATCTGCAGCCAATGAGTTAAATCTCTGGATAAGATATTCACAGGTTAAGTTGAATGTTCATTCAGAGATTAGAGTCACTTGCAAAATAAGACAATAAGAAAATGTTGACATATTCATTTCTGATGTTAAGGTCACTTGCCAAACGTGTGATACCTATTGTAACAATTAAGACAAAATAGATGGTTCTAGTCGAAAGACCTGAGAATGACCATATCAACCACAGTATATAGAACTTTCCACCAGATTTATCCGGGAGGCACTTAGTATACCAGAAAAGTCACAAACACCTCTTGTCATTGGTTGACTGAGACATGTGGCAAAGACTGTAAATAGAAGAGGGAGGAGGATAATTTTCTGATTTAGATTTACCTCCAGGATGATTCAGTGATGATTTATATTCATAATGTCCACTAGTCAAGAGGACATTAGCACTAATTAAGTACCATAAGATAGAGCTCAAATAGACAAGAAGTGAATATAGATTAGCCAGATGCAGTCAAGAGAAATAGCAGACATTTATGGTACTCAGTATTGTAGAAGTGATCCAAATGAAGATAAATAAATATGTGGGGAGGACAAGTCTCAAGTTTTGCGGAGACTAATAGATAGACCAGTAACTGTATGACCCATTAGGGATGTAAACATCAACATTCAGGAGGTAGCCGTAGTCACATCTTGCTCTTTAAAACATCATCTTAGTTTTATGCTGACATGACATCACATACAAAGTAAATACAAACAGATATATCATCTACACTAAGCTTCCTCAACAATAACATTTTATACATTCTACCATATCAGCAATACACACGACAACAACACATATGGTTACATCACCTACACTTATAAGTCTTCACATCAATGACATGTTACCCAGGCTGTCCAAAGCTGTTGCACACATGACTACATCACCTATACTTATAAGTCTTCACATCAATGACATGTCACCCCAGGCTATCCAAAGTTGTTACACACATGGCTACATCACCTACACTTATAAGTCTTCACACCAATGACATGTTACCCAGGCTGTCCAAAGCTGTTACACACATGGCTACATCACCTACACTTATAAGTCTTCACACCAATGACATGTTACCCTAGGCTGTCCAAAGTTGTTACACACATGGCTACATCACCTACACTTATAAGTCTTCATACCAATGACATGTTACCCTAAGCTGTCCAAAGCTGTTACACACATGACTACATCACCTACACTTATAAGTCTTCACACCAATGACATGTTACCCTAGGCTGTCCAAAGCTGTTACACACATGGCTACATCACCTATACTTATAAGTCTTCACATCAATGACATGTCACCCTAGGCTGTCCAAAGCTGTTACACACATGGCTACATCACCTACACTTATAAGTCTTCACACCAATGACATGTTACCCAGGCTGTCCAAAGCTGTTGCACACATGACTACATCATCTATACTTATAAGTCTTCATATCAATGACATGTCACCCTAGGCTGTCCAAAGCTGTTGCACACATGGCTACATCACCTACACTTATAAGTCTTCACACCAATGACATGTCACCCTAGGCTGTCCAAAGCTGTTACACACACGGCTACATCACTTACACTTATAAGTCTTCACATCAATGACATGTTACCCAGGCTGTCCAAAGCTGTTACACACATGGCTACATCACCTAAACTTATAAGTCTTCACACCAATGACATGCCACCCTAGGCTGTCCAAAGCTGTTACACACATGGCTACATTACTTACACTTATAAGTCTTCACATCAATGACATGTCACCCCAGGCTGTCCAAAGCTGTTACACACATGGCTACATCACCTAAACTTATAAGTCTTCACACCAATGACATGTCACCCCAGGCTGTCCAAAGCTGTTACACACATGACTACATTACTTACACTTATAAGTCTTCACACCAATGACATGTTACCCTAGGCTGTCCAAAGCTGTTACACACATGGTTACATCACTTACACTTATAAGTCTTCACACCAATGACATGTCACCCTAGGCTGTCCAAAGCTGTTACACACATGGTTACATCACTTACACTTATAAGTCTTCACACCAATGACATGTCACCCTAGGCTGTCCAAAGCTGTTACACACATGGCTACATCACCTACACTTATAAGTCTTCACACCAATGACATGTCACCCTAGGCTGTCCAAAGCTGTTACACACATGGCTACATCACCTACACTTATAAGTCTTCACATCAATGACATGTTACCCTAGGCTGTCCAAAGCTGTTACACACATGGCTACATCACCTACACTTATAAGTCTTCACACCAATGACATGTTACCCTAGGCTGTCCAAAGCTGTTACACACATGACTACATCACCTACACTTATAAGTCTTCACACCAATGACATGTTACCCAGGCTGTCCAAAGCTGTTGCACACATGACTACATCATCTATGCTTATAAGTCTTCACATCAATGACATGTCACCCTAGGCTGTCCAAAGCTGTTACACACATGGCTACATCGCCTACACTTATAAGTCTTCACACCAATGACATGTCACCCTAGGCTGTCCAAAGCTGTTACACACATGGCTACATCACTTACACTTATAAGTCTTCACATCAATGATATGTTACCCAGGCTGTCCAAAGCTGTTACACACATGGCTACATCACCTAAACTTATAAGTCTTCACACCAATGACATGCCACCCTAGGCTGTCCAAAGCTGTTACACACATGGCTACATTACTTACACTTATAAGTCTTCACATCTATGACATGTCACCCCAGGCTGTCCAAAGCTGTTACACACATGGCTACATCACTTACATTTATAAGTCTTCACACCAATGACATGTCACCCCAGGCTGTCCAAAGCTGTTACACACATGACTACATCACTTACACTTATAAGTCTTCACACCAATGACATGTCACCCTAGGCTGTCCAAAGCTGTTACACACATTGTTACATCACTTACACTTATAAGTCTTCCCACCAATGACATGTCACCCTAGGCTGTCCAAAGCTGTTACACACATGGTTACATCACTTACACTTATAAGTCTTCACACCAATGACATGTCACCCCAGGCTGTCCAAAGCTGTTACACACATGGCTACATCACCTACACTTATAAGTCTTCACACCAATGACATGTCACCCTAGGCTGTCCAAAGCTGTTACACACATGGCTACATCACCTACACTTATAAGTCTTCACACCAATGACATGTCACCCTAGGCTGTCCAAAGCTGTTACACACATGGCTACATCACCTACACTTATAAGTCTTCTCACCAATAAAAACATGTCATTAATCGGTGCACTGTTACATAATGTTCACATAAAACACCCTGCCATTTAAAAAACATTGATACATCTCCTACACGTTTTCCAGACAACAAATCTTCATGTTCTCATTCTTTCAAACTCAGAGACAACAATACATCACCCATGATAACAAATTTCGAGCAAATAAAACATCAAGTAATAACGGAGCCTGTGACAAAAGCTGAAGAAAAGTTACTCACTAACCTTGTTAGGAAAAAAGCTACACACCAGTTCTAGTAAAATCTTAAAGTGCAAAACAAGAGGACAGCTTTTAGTGTTTAGAAGAATTATAGTTCCACACTAAGAAACATGCCACATTAGAACTCCAATAAAATAAAAGAGAACTAATTTAATTTGTAGTGTACGTAGACAAATTGCAAGAACATCTGAAGAGTTTTTAGTTCAGAACTAAAGACTATTCCAATTAAACATCAATGCACCATATATACAACTGTAGTGCTTAAAGATTCACTAAAAATTACAAAACACAAAGCACTAGCTATGGTGGAAGTCACGGGACTGACCAAGAGTCAAGTTAGAAAACAAAGAATGTTCTTAAAAGAGGCTAGTTTGCAGCTTCGACATGAAAGGTATAAGAGAGACTTGGCACAGCATTTAGCAGCAGAGTTAGTTAACTCCTAATGTCTGTGGGAAAGCTGTCATGGTTGGTTACTTACATTTTGCCAAGCGAACGCTGACATGGTTACTTTCATTTTGTTTCATTATAGTAAATACTACACATTTTAAACAACCACATCCACGAGGGATTTAACTCTAATAGAATTTCCTGTCTTTAGATGTATCAAGAAGAGGTTTTTGAATCACAGACAACTGGCCAATCACTCATGAATCAGCTGCCCAGGTGGTCGACACACTTGCACCTTGGCCTGACCTTACTTGACACCTGGAGCTGGTCATGCATGAGATTCGCTCGCTTGGGAAACCCCGACACGTTATAACGTGTCCCGTGTTAGAGTATAGTGGTTTGTACTTTGACCTGTGTTGTGCCAGCGACTTTTTGTTTCTTTCCTTTAATGTTCCCAAGTCTTTCTTCGCCGGCGTGATCTGCTTACTGTTGGACACACCAAATTAGAACACTTTTATGCAAACAGTCTTTATTTCACAGCCCAATCCATGGGCGACGTGTTTAACAGGTTTACATGACATTACATGACCAATGTTGGTAATAAGGTCATTCACATGCTGCCCAGTAGTAATGTTACTCGTCACTGGGCGTTAGGCTTCTACACACTTCTCTACTCACATGTAAGCGGAAACCGTTCACCATTGAACGGCCTCCTCAGGTCTAAGTCTAATATACTTATTCTACCAGTTTAGTGTACCTATATCAAGACTAATGGGTCTAATTTGTTCACAAAATCGTCAAAATTTGTGTTGTTTTCTAAAGTCTTCAATCAGCTGATTCGTGTTTATAAGTGAAAAATGGCTAGCAGCAGTGAAGTATCTATCGCTCCTAAATGCAAATTATTATTAACAGCAGAAAAAGCTAGAGAATTATGTTATGATAACTTTGAATGTGATAGTGATCTCGGTGATGTTAGTTTTAGTAGCTCTGACGAAGTCGAAGAAGCAAAAATGCTTAGTAGTTCCAGCAGTTCTGAAGGGGAGCAGCAGAAGCCTGGACCCAGTGCCAAGCGTAGAAAAATATAGCCTAAAGTGTCTTCTAGTGGTACTAGGAGCAGCTCTTGTGAGTGGAATTTAGTACCAAACAGTAACACTACTAACAATAGCAATGATGAAACTGTTACTCTCAACAATTTTATATTTCATCCTAAAGAAATTGGGCAAGTGCAGAAAAAGGACTGGAGGAAAAGAAATGGGTAAAGGTAGTCCATAGAATTACTGTCACTGGAAGGGGATTCCACTTCTATAGAACACATCTTGTCAGTACTTTCTTCCAGTGTGCTTATTTTTACCTGACCAAATCCAGATACCCATTTTCTTTCCAGCTGGATTGGCTGAGGTCAAATTATAAATGAAGATAGAAATTGCAAGAACTTACAGTGATGTTACTTGAATGCCATGCCTGCTTGTAGATGTCTAATGTTGGATTGAGCAGGTTTGGTGTTCCTGTTAGTTCTCTTGGACAAGAAGTTGTAAAAACTGACAACACAGACACCAGCACTCCAAGATCAATACCTGATTGTTCTAAAGGTAAATTCAATGTAAAACTATGATACATACTTGACACTGTATGAACACAGCTTTTACACACACAGAAATTACTACTTAATTATACAATTACTACTTAAGTCTTCTATGGTTGGACCAAGTTACAAAAAAATGTAGGATTATTATGTGTTCATACTTAGTGTGGCTCTGTTAACCATTGAATTATCCAACCATTTTCTTCCAAGCAAATTTATACTTTCATGATCCTACTTTTCATTTCAACTTGTCCATGTCAGGGAAAAATGTTACAATCTAATATATTCTTTTTAAAATAAATTATTTTCCAGCTGCCTGGGTTTTCTTAAAAGAAATCCTAGAATACTAAATTCATATATATTATCTACCCCTTACTTATAGGTGTGAAGACTAAAAGTCAGAGAAAGGAATAGAGAATAAACTAAATGCATCCTCTAACAAATATATGTAGAGAATACTTTGAACATAATGGAATTAATTCAAGAGTAAGGCAGAAATAAGAGAAATGTCAATGCAATAAAAATTCTGGTCTATAATCAAGAAGTAAAGTTGGGCAAATATTTGGACATGTGTTGAGAAGAAATAACTAGAGAATCACAAGGCAAGCCTCAAATGAGAAATTACCGGAAAAAGACAAACAAGCTGACCTAAAAAATACACTAAGCAAATACACTACTGACTAAAAGTAGCAAAGACAGAGAAGCTCACCCACAATAGGGACTTAAATAATATACAGCGCAAACCCTGTATGATGTCTAATGGCACTGGAAAGATTTAAGTTGGTAGGTTTTCTGGTGTTCTATACGAGTATAATAATATGTTAAACATAAATTACACAGAAAACACAGGTATTATTACAGCCTGGCTTCTTTTTTCTTCTCTTTTGTGTGCTTGCTTTTTACCAACTTCATATCTCTAGCGAAATTCAAAGGGATTGAATTTTGCGTGAATATCACTTTTTTTCTCTTTTTCTCTACACCAGCAGCTATGTGCTCAGGTGTCCCTCGCAACACAGGCAGGTATTCTCCAACTTCACAAATACTCTAATTGCTTTATCGCTGAGTTTTGATGTTTTGGGAAGATTAGAACATTCTGTTTTTCAGTTATCTGAGAGAGCAGGATGCTTCAGCAATACCTGGGCAGTATGTGGTCAGTGACTCAACATAAGAGAACAAGACAACTCTGCAATACCTGGGCAGTATGTGGTCAGTGACTCAACATAAGAGAACAAGACAACTCTGCAATACCTGGGCAGTATGTGGTCAGTGACTCAACATAAGAGAACTAGACAACTCTGCAATACCTGGGCAGTATGTGGTCAGTGACTCAACATAAGAGGACAAGACAACTCTGCAATACCTGGGCAGTATGTGGTCAGTGACTCAACATAAGAGGACAAGATAACTCTGCAATACCTGGGCAGTATGTGGTCAGTGACACAACATAAAAGGACAAGACAACTCTGCAATACCTGGGCAGTATGTGGTCAGTGACTCAAGATAAGAGGACAAGACAACTCTGAAATACCTGGGCAGTATGTGGTCAATGACTCAACATAAGAGGACAAGACAACTCTGCAATACCTGGGCAGTATGTGGTCAGTGACACAACATAAGAGGACAAGACAACTATGTAATACCTGGGCAGTATGTGGTCAGTGACTCAACATAAGAGGACAAGACAACACTGCAATACCTGGGAAGTATGTGGTCAGTGACTCAACATAAGAGGACAAGACAACTCTGCAATACCTGGGCAGTATGTGGTCAATGACTCAACATAAGAGGACAAGACAACTCTGCAATACCTGGGCAGTATGTGGTCAATGACTCAACATAAGAGGACAAGACAACTCTGCAATACCTGGGCAGTATGTGGTCAATGACTCAACATAAGAGAACAAGACAACTCTGCAATACCTGGGCAGTATGTGGTCAATGACTCAACATAAGAGGACAAGACAACTCTGCAATATCTGGGCAGTATGTGGTCAATGACTCAACATAAGAGGACAAGATAACTCTGCAATACCTGGGCAGTATGTGGTCAGTGACACAACATAAGAGGACAAGACAACTCTGTAATACGTGGGCAGTATGTGGTCAGTGACACAATATAAGAGGACAAGACAACTCTGCAATACCTGGGCAGTATGTGGTCAATGACTCAACATAAGAGGACAAGACAACTCTGCAATACCTGGGCAGTATGTGGTCAGTGACACAACATAAGAGGACAAGACAACTATGTAATACCTGGGCAGTATGTGGTCAGTGACTCAACATAAGAGGACAAGACAACACTGCAATACCTGGGAAGTATGTGGTCAGTGACTCAACATAAGAGGACAAGACAACTCTGCAATACCTGGGCAGTATGTGGTCAATGACTCAACATAAGAGGACAAGACAACTCTGCAATACCTGGGCAGTATGTGGTCAATGACTCAACATAAGAGGACAAGACAACTCTGCAATACCTGGGCAGTATGTGGTCAATGACTCAACATAAGAGAACAAGACAACTCTGCAATACCTGGGCAGTATGTGGTCAATGACTCAACATAAGAGGACAAGACAACTCTGCAATATCTGGGCAGTATGTGGTCAATGACTCAACATAAGAGGACAAGATAACTCTGCAATACCTGGGCAGTATGTGGTCAGTGACACAACATAAGAGGACAAGACAACTCTGTAATACGTGGGCAGTATGTGGTCAGTGACACAATATAAGAGGACAAGACAACTCTGCAATACCTGGGCAGTATGTGGTCAGTGACTCAACATAAGAGGACAAGACAACTCTGTAATACCTGGGCAGTATGTGGTCAGTGACTCAACATAAGAGGACAAGACAACTCTGTAATACCTGGGCAGTATGTGGTCAGTGACTCAACATAAGAGGACAAGACAACTCTGTAATACCTGGGAAGTATGTGGTCAGTGACTCAACATAAGAGGACAAGACAACTTCCCCAGATTTACTTTTGTCAGAGACTAATCAGCCTGGCCAGGTGAGAGGGAAGGTAATCAAGTACTCAAAAATGCTGTTCTGAAGCTGGATGAATTGGGTCACAAGGCACAGCTTGCTGTACAACACAACACATCTACTTAATGTCACTCTAAGGGGGGACGACGAAGAGTAGTTGTTTCACAAATGAAGAAGACCAAAAGATGGGGAGAGAATCTTTCTGAATTCCATTATTAGAGACTGGGTCCGATGTCAATAAACTAGCAATCAACTTACTAAATCTGCCAACCCTAAGAAGTGCAATACTTTCCTTGCAAAAGGAACTGACAATTTTTGTGTTATGAAGTCTGCATGCAACCATCTTACTACTTTCACATTAATACAGTCTGATCATAGTTTTTGACAATCTCTCCATGGTAATACTGTCCCAGAGTTCAGCTTTGTAAAGATGTAAATAGAAAAGAAGAGATATTATAATATTGGAAATTAGCTCTCTTTTTGCTTTGGTCTTTTTCTGAACGTCTTCATTACTCTTCTTAGCTGTCCATGGTATTCTCAACATCCTTCTGTAAAACCACATTTCTACAGACTCAAGTGATTTCTTGTCTGTTGTCCTATTGTCCATGATTCACATCCATATGTTAAGACTGGCTCTACATAACATTTAAGAACTCTTTTTCTTGTTTCTATTATCAAAAATGGATTGTATTGTATCTTCCTCAATTTTTGGAAAGCTGCTTTTGCCTGAGCCATTCTGCATCTCACCTCTGTTGTACATCTTCTGTCTGAGGTTAACAAAGTTCATCAAGAATACAATCAGTCTAGAATAATATTTTCTACATTTTTTTTAAGCCAACCTGTAGACCAAAAAAAATCCTTATAAAGCTAAAGAAATAAATCCCTTATATATTTATATTGTGTGGGTTTGAAAATTGAAATAGTTGAGCAGTTTAGTTATAAAAACATAAAAATACACTTTTAGATAATTCCCACTTCTAAAAATAGTTATTCAGGGAGTACATTTTCCCAGCTCAACAAAGCACATTTATTTAACTGCATCAAAATCATTAATTTGAAAAACTGTAAAGAACATTTATTTAAAAAAGAAAAACCCATCAAGTGGTACAAACGTCTGTTACTTTGTAGCAAATGTCTTGTAAGGATTTAGAAGGCCTTTTTAAGAAAATTCCTGACAGATTAAGGTAATTCAAACAAAATGGGACATATGGTTTGCTGCCATTGAGTGAAGCAAAATGGAACAATTACAGTGTTTGTAAATAGAACAATTAGAGTGTTTGTAAATAGAACAATTAGAGTGTTTGTAAACAGAACCATTGCAGTGTTTGTAAACAGAACCATTGTAGTGTTTGTAAACAGAACAATTGTAGTAGTGTTTGTAAACAGAACCATTGTAGTGTTTGTAAACAGAATGTTTGACCTACCAGGTTGAGCATATTGTAGTATAGATGCTAGTGCACTCTGTAAAAGCCTGGACCAATCTTTCTTAGCAGCCATCATTTCTGGATCATTGTTGCTCTCTTCAGCTATGTTATGCTCACAGATACTCTTCACTACTGTGATGACAGTGGTTACAACACTAGAGGCTGGAGCCACAGAACTTCCAGAACATGTCTCTTTCATTATGCCAGTAATTAGATGGAGCACGGTGGGTAATATAGTTACTGCCCCTGTTTGATTTAGAGAGTATGGGTAATAGCTGGAATAATGAAGAACTTTTTGTACATTAATTAATAGAAAAGTAAAATAATTCTTGTCATATGCATTTTGTGAGTACATTTTTCATGTTATAATATCATTGACATTGAGTGAAAGAAAGCAGAACTAGTCCAGTTATGAAAGGAAACTCACAGTGGCATCCCTGGAAATTAAAAGGTGGACAAAAAAGTTGCGCGGGGGGGGGGGGGGGGAGAAGATTTTCAACAGCATAACCCACTCCAAAAATCAAAGGTGTAAAGAGACTCCTAAAATAGGTCAAGAAAATGTAATGGAGAAAACTGAGTGGGAAACTGGAACAAGACAATCTAGACAAGCTCAGACCAATATCTTTAGACTTAATGTAAGATGTCTTTAAATGCCACCTGTCATTTAATCTTCTTTCTTTGATCCTGCTCTGCTTTTTACCAGTAGGCATCACAGGCTTGAGTCAATGATGTGATTTCTATCAAGGGCACTTTCTCTGGCTTGGTACATAATGATATTGTATTATCTTGGTTGTTCCATTTTGTTGTTATAAGTTCTCGACGCTTGTGTTGAGGGGTTCATGCACATTAAATGTTCAAATCACTTTCATCTTTCTCTCTCTATGTATTCAATTACTAGTAGAATTCCAATAGTGTTTCTGATTTCATTGTTCTTTACATGATCTCTTATTATTTTGTTCATAGCTTTTCTGAGGCATCTTATCTCACATGTTGTCAGTTTTCCTTCTTTATCTTTAGTCCATGTTTGACTTTGATAGCAAAAAGTTGGAATAGAAATAGAGTTTTTCAAGTTCTTTGTTTTCATTGAGATAGCAGGGTGCTTTAAAATTGGCTGTAACTTTGTTAGCACTTTGAATTCTCTGTTAAGCCTTACATCATCCTCTGTAAAAACACTATCCAGATTTTAAAATTCTTTTACTTGTTTTAATTTGTAATTGTCTACATTTTTAAAAATTGAGATACGAATGTTTCTTGGTGTTCGGCTTATGTTAATGATTTCAGTTTTGTCTACATTTATCGTGCTGATAGCAGTTTCTTTGCAGCAAATTTATACATGATCGTAGTTGTTCTTCTGTTATTGGTTATGGAAGGCCTCGGTTTCACAGCAAACGAATTAAAATCCATAATTGCTCAACCGCCCGTGCCAGTGGAATCATCCGAATTACTAACTCATCTCCCAAACAAAGAAAGGTAACTGTAGTCCCCATCGTAGCAGTCTCAGCACACGCCAAAAGACATAAGGCGAAACCGTGCAGAAAGTGAACACAGCCAACTGTTCCCTGTCATACGATATCATCATTCATCGTAAACAAGCGGGATATCGAAGCAGGATCAAAACGGATGAGACACACAGCTCACGGTGTGCACAGAGCACTTAACTCAGTAGCTCCTGCAACAAGCCGGACTTGGAATATGAGGAAACTGCAAGAAGGAACACTTTTCAGACATAGCCTTCAATGGTTCCCGCCGCCTATCCACCATATACCATGGGAGTTCACGTCCTCCCGAAAATGATGATCGTCATAGCACTTGATGATGTTAGGCCGTCATTGATGACTCCAATTCCAAACATATAGACACACAGTGGTGGTAAGTTATCATTTCCAATCCAACAGATGCCACATGACCTGTAGTTAGTAAAACCACAGAGAGAATATGATTTTGTGACCTTCACTGATTCACTCTTAGATGTGAATGTGTAGTTTACACAAGAGGAGAAGTTTTCAACTACAGTGATCCCATTTAAGGCAATTCTGGGATAGCAAGGCAAGTCTCCTTTATAGCAGCAGAACTTGATGTTCTCCGCTCCCTTCTTGTAGCTGCCGCCACACGATTCTGATGTCTCATTAACTTGGATATCATTCAAGAACAATGTCAGATTAACATTCCATAGATATGGCTCTGCTGATGAAATGCTTGGTGCAACAGTTGTATCAATCATACTGGAGGCTCCTGGTCTGTGGTCATTAATATCACAGACGGCACATGATGTTGTTATATTCAGTATTTCTTTCTGGGGTGTAAATATGTGGCACACACATGGAGAGTGGTTTGTGGTCACAGTAATCCCATTAAAGGCAATTCTAGGGTAGCATGGTATAGCTGTTTCAGAACAGCACAATCCTGTGATGTTTTCTGTGTTCGCTATAAAGCTGCTGCTGCTACACAATCCTGACCAATTATAGGTGTGGACATTATTCACTTGCAATGACAAAACTGCTTTGTTTACATCATAAACCTCTGGAAGCGAATCATTTATGGGACTAATAGTACAGTTTATTCTTCCATCGGGGATATCTTCATTGAGTCCCCCCAAAAAAAAGTCTTTGGTTAAAAAGCACATATGCTTTTGAGTTACACACAATGAGCCCACTTCATAGATTCAAAATGATCCTTGCCAATGCCATCCGTTTGCACAAGTTAGGGTCCTTAGCTACCAACGTCCCAAACGTCTGAAACGAATTAACGACTTTATCTACAGCGAAGGTTAACGAACTGTGAACAAACATTTATGTTCAAACCCTTGAAAACATTTTCAAAAATCTGCCAACTCGCAGCAATATCATATCTTGTGTTGTTCAATGTAAACATTGCTTAGTCCATAGCTCGAATATAAATAAGCTGCCATTTTGGTGCGTCCCTGACGTCATCGCCAATTCTTCTGTTTTGTATATCAGGAATTGATCATCAGCAATGAGAAATTCATTTCTCTCAGAATGCATATTTTCTGTGGCTGGAGTTACTTCTATTTTAGTGATGCTGTCCAAGCATATTTTCTGTGGCTGGAGTTACCTCTATTTTAGTGATGCTGTCCATGTATATTTTCTGTGGCTAGAGTTAACTCTATTTTAGTGATGCTGTCCAAGTATAGTTTCTGTGGCTGGAGTTACCTCTATTTTAGTGATGCTGTCCAAGTATATTTTCTGTGCCTGGAGGTTACCTCTATTTTAGTGATGCTGTCCAAGTATATAATGAACGGTAAGGGAAATAAAATCCCTGTCTGACTCCAGATGTCACTTGGAACCACTTCGATAGGCCAGCATTTGTTCTGTCTAATAAAGTAACCTGCTATTAATGTAGTTTGTATTACAAACTCTCCACTATTGTAAGCTACCTACTAAAATAATTTCTCTACTGCTGTAAGCAATCTACTAAAATAAACTCTCCACTGCTGTAAGCTACCTACTAAAATAAACTCTCTACTGCTGTAAGCTACCTACTAAACTAAACTCTCTACTGCTGTAAGCAACCTACTAAAATAAACTCTCTACTGCTGTAAGCAACCTACTAAAATAAACTCTCCACTGCTGTAAGCAACCTACTAAAATAAACTCTCCACTATTGTAAGCTGACTACTAAAATAAACTCTCCACTATTGTAAGCTGACTACTAAAATAAACACTCCACTATTGTAAGCTGACTACTAAAATAAACTCTCCACTATTGTAAGCAGCTAACTAAAATAAACTCTCCACTATTGTAAGCA
The DNA here is from genome assembly GCA_032433765.1 of Megaustenia siamemsis. Taxonomy (NCBI): domain Eukaryota; kingdom Metazoa; phylum Mollusca; class Gastropoda; order Stylommatophora; family Ariophantidae; genus Megaustenia; species Megaustenia siamemsis. The sequence continues at coordinate 77,758,780 of JAVIAB010000124.1, forward strand.
GCTAACTAAAATAAACTCTCCACTATTGTAAGCTGACTACTAAAATAAACTCTCCACTATTGTAAGCTGACTACTAAAATAAACTCTCCACTATTGTAAGCTGACTACTAAAATAAACACTCCACTATTGTAAGCTGACTACTAAAATAAACTCTCCACTATTGTAAGCAGCTAACTAAAATAAACTCTCCACTATTGTAAGCAGCTAACTAAAATAAACTCTCCACTATTGTAAGCTGACTACTAAAATAAACTCTCCACTATTGTAAGCAGCTAACTAAAATAAACTCTCCACTATTGTAAGCTGACTACTAAAATAAACTCTCCACTATTGTAAGCAGCTAACTAAAATAAACTCTCCACTATTGTAAGCAGCTAACTAAAATAAACTCTCCACTATTGTAAGCAGCTAACTAAAATAAACTCTCCACTATTGTAAGCAGCTAACTAAAATAAACTCTCCACTATTGTAAGCTGACTACTAAAATAAACTCTCCACTATTGTAAGCTGACTACTAAAATAAACTCTCCACTATTGTAAGCTGACTACTAAAATAAACTCTCCACTATTGTAAGCTGACTACTAAAATAAACACTCCACTATTGTAAGCTGACTACTAAAATAAACTCTCCACTATTGTAAGCAGCTAACTAAAATAAACTCTCCACTATTGTAAGCAGCTAACTAAAATAAACTCTCCCCTATTGTAAGCTGACTACTAAAATAAACTCTCCACTATTGTAAGCAGCTAACTAAAATAAACTCTCCACTATTGTAAGCTGACTACTAAACAAACTCTCCACTATTGTAAGCAGCTAACTAAAATAAACTCTCCACTATTGTAAGCAGCTAACTAAAATAAACTCTCCACTATTGTAAGCAGCTAACTAAAATAAACTCTCCACTATTGTAAGCTGACTACTAAAATAAACTCTCCACTATTGTAAGCAGCTAACTAAAATAAACTCTCCACTATTGTAAGCAGCTAACTAAAATAAACTCTCCACTATTGTAAGCTGACTACTAAAATAAACTCTCCACTATTGTAAGCAGCTAACTAAAATAAACTCTCCACTATTGTAAGCAGCTAACTAAAATAAACTCTCCACTATTGTAAGCAATGTAGATGTGCATATGCAATTGTAGATGTTCTTCTGTTTTGTATATCAGGAATTGATCATCAGCAATGAGAAATTCATTTCTATCAGAATGTATATTTTCTGTGGCTGGAGTTACCTCTATTTTAGTGATGCTGTCCAAGTATATTTTCTGTGGCTGGAGTTACCTCTATTTTAGTGATGCTGTCCATGTATATTTTCTGTGGCTGGAGTTACCTCTATTTTAGTGATGCTGTTCATGTATATTTTCTGTGGCTGGAGTTACCTCTATTTTAGTGATGCTGTCCAAGTATATTTTCTGTGCCTGGAGTTACCTCTATTTTAGTGATGCTGTCCAAGTATATTTTCTGTGCCTGGAGTTACCTCTATTTTAGTGATGCTGTCCAAGTATATAATGAACGGTAAGGGAAATAAAATCCCTGTCTGACTCCAGATGTCACTTGGAACCACTTCGATAGACCAGCATTTGTTCTGTCTAATAAAGTAACCTGCTATTAATGTAGTTTGTATTACAAACTCTCAACTATTGTAAGCTACCTACTAAAATAAACTCTGTACTGCTGTAAGCAACCTACTAAAATAAACTCTCCACTGCTGTAAGCTACCTACTAAAATAAACTCTCTACTGCTGTAAGCTACCTACTAAACTAAACTCTCTACTGCTGTAAGCAACCTACTAAAATAAACTCTCACTGCTGTAAGCTACCTACTAAAATAAACTCTCTACTGCTGTAAGCTACCTAATAAAATAAACTCTCCACTATTGTAAACTACCCACTAAAATAAACTCTCCACTATTGAAAGCTGACTGCTAAAATAAACTCTCTACTGCTGTAAGCTACCTACTAAAATAAACTCTCTACTGCTGTAAGTTACCTATTAAAATAAACTCTCTACTGCTGTAAGCTACCTACTAAAATAAACTCTCTACTGCTGTAAGTTACCTAGTAAATAAACTCTCCACTATTGTAAGCTGTCTACTAAAATAAACTACTTCAATAATATAAGCTGCAACTGATAACTATTCTAAGCTTGCCATTAACATCAACTGCACGCTAATGTCGACCAATGTTAGCTGTCCACTAATGTTAATTGCCCACCAATGTATGCTGCCACTGATAACTAGTATAAATTATCCATGAATGACCAACTAATATGAGAAGCTGCATTCACAACACATTTTCTTACCAATGGGAGAGCACAGATTCACAAGATCTACCATCAAAACCACAACTTCAGCAATTAGATCAAAGGTCGCAGCTCCCATTTTGGTAAGATGAGTAGGTGGCTGGAATCCTGTGTTGATGGAGGAAGGGTTGAGGGCTGGTATGTGCCTTACTATAGCACACAGGCACACCTCAAGGGTTGCGAACACAACAGATGTTTCTGGTGGGAAGTCACCGGATGTGCCACCTTCTCCTACAGCAACATTTATGTTCCCAGTTGAATTTCTTTTTTCTGTTTCTTTCTCATCATGCGTTCCTTCTTTAAAAAAAACATAACAAAGATAATAATAAGAAAATAAAACAAATTGTTGACTAGCAGTACTTTATAAATATATGAATAATTTGAAGCAAGAATTTTGTTTCATAAATATTGTTTGTGCTGACTTTTCTTCTTCTAAGCCACAGTAGAACAGAGGTTAGTGACCTGGTCTAATGAAGATATAAGGTTTGGTTCATCGACCAATCAGCTTCTAGGCTTGCCAAATCTTAAATCAGTACCACAATTTTTTTCTGAGATAGAAAAGCAAATTAGTGAATGATTACCACACTTAAAAAATATTAGTCTAACTCCAAATTTGTACTATTTGCTATGCTCATGGTGTGACGAGGTTCTTACTTCCTCATATTTATCCTGTTTGCTATGCTCATTGTGTGGCGAGGTTTCACTTCCTCATATTTGTCCTATTTGCTATGCTCATGGTGTGGCGAGGTTCTCACTTCCTCATATTTGTCCTATTTGCTATGCTCATGGTGCGGCGAGGTTCTCACTTCCTCATATTTGTCCTATGAACTATGCTCATGGTGTGGCGAGGTTTTCACTTCCTCATATTTGTCCTATGAACTATGCTCATGGTGTGGCGAGGTTCTCACTTCCTCATATTTGTCCTATTTGCTATGCTCATAGTGTGGCGAGGTTCTCACTTCCTCATATTTGTCCTATTTGCTATGCTCATGGTGTGGCGAGGTTCTCACTTCCTCATATTTGTCCTATTTGCTATGCTCATGGTGTGGCGAGGTTCTCACTTCCTCATATTTGTCCTATGAACTATGCTCATGGTGTGGCGAGGTTCTCACTTCCTCATATTTGTCCTATGAACTATGCTCATGGTGTGGCGAGGTTCTCACTTCCTCATATTTGTCCTATTTGCTACGCTCATGGTGTGGTGAGGTTCTCACTTCCTCATATTTGTCCTATTTGCTATGCTCATGGTGTGGCGAGGTTCTCACTTCCTCATATTTGTCCTATGAACTATGCTCATGGTGTGGCGAGGTTCTCACTTCCTCATATTTGTCCTATGAACTATGCTCATGGTGTGGCGAGGTTCTCACTTCCTCATATTTGTCCTATGAACTATGCTCATGGTGTGGCGAGGTTCTCACTTCCTCATATTTGTCACCTTCAACGACAATCCTGCGTCTGCTGAAAACATCAGAGGCTGAGGATGGCAACAGTGCAGTCACCCAATGGGGTTCAGAGTTGTTAAATCACACCACACAAGAAAAAATCTGTTTGATTACACCAAGAATGTGTGTGTTTATTGTGTTGTTGTAGTGTATCTTTTCTTATAAAAAGGTTATGTAATTTGACATTTCTTCACAAATCATGAAAACTTTGAGACCCCTCATTGGCCTAACTAGTAAACAACAGGCTTTAATCCACTCTCCCAGCAGAACATTATAGACAAAACATACAAGAGAACATCTTATAATGTATAAAATATTGTAACATGGGGTTAGGATCATCATCACTGCAATCACATGCAAAGGTGCTCCAATTTTCTTCTTGAAATACCCTGACTAGTCAGCATGCATTTCTTAGCATGGTCTGGGATTCATCAAATAATAATAATAATATGGCAACATAAATAAACGCAAGTTTGCACATTCAAGATGAAATCTGGCTGCACACATCAAGTAGAACATGCCTGTGGTATCTCTGGTATAAGGAATGTTTTCCAGCAACAAAAACCAAAATGTCCATTTATGCTTGAAAGAATAAATATAAAGTAATATTGTCTAAACCAGAGCTGACCTTCAATGTGATTGTATATAGGGGTGCAAATGACTGATGACCTAGAGACATGTATGCCAAATTACTATTGTCATGATAATAATAATAACAATAATAATAAAAGTAACAATAACAGTAATATCATAGTAATTAAAATTATTAGATATATTACCCCTGAAAAAAACAGTGTTTTTACTTAATGTGATATCTGACACAGTATCTTCACTGCAAGTTGAGAAAATTCTAGTATGTAGCTTGAACAGTGCATCATCTTTGTTTTAGAAGGATTGGTGTTATGCTTTGATGAGGCACATAGATAAAAATGAGACTTCACATAGGTACGTTGAGCTGAATATATCTTCAGAGCAACACCAATTATGATTGGATATTTAATCTTACCCACTATCTATCTATCTATTGACCTTTCGAGCCGTAGCCGGCCCATAGGGCGTAGACCAAGATACTCATTCTCTTATCTGAATTTTTGTTCTAGCAGTTTTCAATTCTTTTAAAGATATTTTATCAAATCTCACCATTTGTCTCTGTTCTGTGCAAGCAGCTCTATCTCATTGAGGGAGCCGAATCCTGCTGCTCTTGCCTCTCTCATCAATGTTCTTCTCAGTGTCTCTCTGGGTCTTCCTCTTTTTCTCTTACCTGTTGTTTCCCATATGAGGGCTTGCTTTGCTATTCGGTTATTATCTCTTCTCATCACATGTCCAACATATGACCATCATCTTTTCTTTATTACTGAAGATATTAGTGGACCACCCACTAAGGCATAGAAATTATTGCATATGCAATAGGATCATTTTATAGATATGTCTTCTTGAAAATGTAATATTTCTAATCAAAATTGTATATTCTGAAAATGTCTCATACCCTACTTCCAAGTTCAGTAATATCAAGAGAAAAGAATGGGTTATTAATAAACATTATTTGTTTGTAAGGGTTGAAAGTTGACTCAATCTGTTACTGAATTTGGACAATAAGGGCTTCAAGATGTCTGACAAAACTCTTACCGCCTTTTTAATACCTGTTAGTCTACTATTCGATTCTTTCTCCTTTGTGTTTGCACACTGACCCCAGTGTGAACTCCTCTGGTTCTGTGTACATTTGCGCACATTTTTGCACGTTTCTCGACGTTCACGACAGCCGCACTTGGTTGCGATTTCCTTTTGGTTTTGACAGGATAGTTTATTTTGTTTTCTTTAACACATTTCGATTGTTTTTGTTTTGGTTGTTTCGTTAATAGTTTTGTGTGTGTTTTTTTTTGTTTGTTCCTGATGAAGGCCTATTGAGCCGAAACGTTGTTTAGTCTGTGTCATCCACTTATCACGTAAAGCTTCTTACATACCATTTTTTTATTTTTTTATTTTTCCTCCTATAGATAGAACAAGCTTGGTGATAGGATGCATCCTTGTCTTACTCCTCTTTTTATGTCCATGGGTGTAGAGTTCTCCTAGTTATATCTTATTATTGTTGTTTGCTCCCAGTACAAATTACATATTAGTCATATGTCTGTGTCATCTAGATTTATATCCTTTAGGAAGTCTATGAGTTGGTTATGGTGTATTCTATCGAAAGCTTTGGTGTAGTCTATAAAGCAGGCATATATTGGTTTGTTTACTTCTGTGTACTTTTCAATCAATGTTCTCATGCTGAATATGGCTTCTTTTGTCCCACTGTTTTTCCGGAATCCAAATTGTTGCTCATCTAATTCAGTATTGATTTTATTCTGAATCCTTCCCTGTATAACTTTTAGTAAAATTTTTGTTACCTGGCTCGTTAGGCTTATTGTTCTGAAATCACTGCATTCAACTGCACCATTCTTTTTAGGCAATGCAATGAAAGTTGATGTTTTTAGATCGTTTGGTATGTATCCTGTATGGTGATATATGTCATTGCATATGTCTGTGATCACTTCGAAGCCAAACTCTTCTAGTGCCTGTATCATCTTTGTCTGTATATTGTCAGGTCCTGCTGCCTTTCCCTTTTTCATTGTTTTTATAGCTTTTTCTACTTCAGATTTCAGGATTTTATAGTTGTATGTACATTTTATGTCTGGCTTTTTGCCCCTTTCATCATGAAATAATTCTGTTATATATTCTTGCCCATCTATCTATTATATCTTTGTTGTCTGTTAGCATTCTTCCCTCTTTGTTTGCAATACATCCGTTTCCTGCAGCTTTTTTGTCTTTAATCGTCATTCTCTTTATTTCTGTTGCATCTCTCTTAAGTTTTGTTTACTTTCCATAGTTTCGACTTCTAGACATCTTTGGTTCAGCCAGTCTTCTTTTGCCTTTTTGCACATTCTCCGTATTTCATTGTCTATATCCTTGTATCTGGCAGTGTTTTTCACTTGTCTTCTTTCTTCCATTTTTTCTAAGATTTTGTCAGTTATCCATTTTTGTTTTTTGTTACTTTCCTTTTTGGGCAAGGTGTTGCAGGATTCTTGCATGCTGTTTTTTATGCATTGCCATTTTGTTGTGACTTTTTCTTCAGGATTTTCTCTTCTGTACTGCTCAATCCCCTCTTCTAGTAGCTTCTGATATGTGTTCTTTACTTGTACAGTATATGTTTCTTTTACATCTTTCTGGTTCAACGCTGTTATATCTATTGGAGGTAATATATGTCAAGAATGCTAAATCATGTAGCCATGATGTGTCATCAAGATTCTTATATTTCCTTGGAGACGATTTCAGAAATTTATTAATCTCAATTAGAAGACTCAGGAATTGTTTAAGTGTCTTCCCCCTACTAAGCCACCAGAATTCATATAAAATTCACTATTAAACTTTTCATGATTAATGAAAAAATGTCAAATTACATTACATTTTTATAGGAATAGATACACTACAACAACACAATAAACACACAGATTTGACTTTGTATTCAATACAATAATACTGATCTTCCCATTCGCTATTAAAAGTGTAGACTATTAGACGTGTTTTAAAAGACTGATGATACAGAGCAACATCTTTGCAGATCTTTCAAAGTTAATACACACTAAATTCCAATATGTAAGTCGGGAAAATAAATAAGATCACTGAAATATAACAAACACAATATTCCTTAAAATTTATCACAACACTTCATGGAAGTTAAAATAACAGATGGTGGTAATAATTATGTTATAACAGTATTTCCTGAAATATTGTGGAGTTATTGAGTTATTTGCGGATCATCACCATTGCACTCCGAACATGTCCATAGGTACTCAGATCCCCTCCTCAGCATGTCCCACAGTCCAGCGACTGACAACTCCAGTTCTGTGTTGGTTGATAAGTCTTCTTATATGCCCACTAAGTTTCTCGTTTCTGACTGTGCCAATCTTAACTCCCATCTCTTCCATTCGAAAAAGTGACGTGGACTCATGGTTGTTGAAATCCTGTTCCCTTCCCACATCTCAGAGGGCATTGATGATGTCTACCTGATCCTTTGGTTGACCATCTTCAATGACAGTGCAGCTAGCAAACCTGTCCACTCTTTCATTTTCCCATACTCCCACATGGCCACGGACGCAGACAAAGGTGACCTTACATATTTTGACCTCTGCAATGACTCTACCCATTGCATGCGTACAAAGCAGGCCTCCACTTTTTTTATCATGCTCATCGAATCACTCAGTATGCAGGCGTGGGTGTGTCACATTTTTGTGACTCTAACCAGATGAATGCCTTGGTCAATGCCATCACCTTCATCGTCATACTACTCGTGGTTATAACGCATGTACCACTGTCTTCCTTGACTATTCTGCCTACCGAGCGTGCTATAAATGCCCATGCACTCCTTTGGTGTCGTATTACAGATCCGTCTGTATAGATGACTGGATCTTTCTCATCGGTGTTATCCCAGATGAGACTGTTGACCTCCCCATTGACCATAACTGGGTTCTGTCTCCTACATTTCCTGTTGAATATTATGAAGTGTTCAAACGAAACATGTTTCATTAGCAAACATTAACACATCACTGTGAACTGAGTGAAAAGAAATGAACGACAACCTGACAGCAAAAGCAACCGGCTCCAGCAAAACAAAGTTGCCTTGCCTGAGATGTTTTTTGTTCAAAGAGATGACTCGTAATGCAGGTGCTTTGACCAGTGAATAAGAAAAGATGGGGCAGTAGAGGGGTTCAAGAGGAAACATTATTGCTAAAGTGGAAGACCATGCTTCTGGGAATCCTAAACAAAATAAATCTTTTTAAAATTCTAATTGACATTAAAGTTGGCTGAGTAAAATTTAGTGACAGGAAAATAAGTTGAGGGTGCTTTGCAACCAAAGGCGGATAACACTGGTCTAGAATATAAAGTAATATTGTCTTAAATATGAAGTAAGATTGTCTATCAATTTGTTACCTTTAGTTTTCGACTTCTGGGTCTCCAGGTGCTCCTTGGCTGCTGTGATAACCAACCTTACAACATCTAGTGCTAGACTGTGGTTCTCCACACCCTCTCTTGTTAGAATAACTCTGACCAACAAAATATGTGATTTTTAGTGACTAAAATATCATTTCATATACTTGATCTAGCCCATATTTTATTTTAGTCTAATTGTCATTCTTCTTCAATTTACCTTTGCTGCAATGTGAGCATCAATTTTCCATTTGGGATGGTGTCATTTTCTTGTGTCCCAATCTTAAATAAAGGGGAATAGGAACTACGCGAGTTAAAGTCACCACATCAATGTAAATCAATCAAAACCTGATCAACAACCTCATTTCCACCTTCCAATGAGATCCTTGGAAACAGTTTCCATCACAATAGACTAGCCAATGAGGAGAAGACTGCTGTAGTCCCGGCATGCCTGCTCAGGACGCTTTCTTTAGCTGAGATGACCTTAGTGGCGGAACTGGTTGGTCTTGAGTCTCGAAGTAAGACACCGCTCTTGAGACAGAGATGTCATGAGTTCAAATCACTGCTGCATCAGTTGGAATTTTTATTTATTATTTCTCTCTACGGCAACCACCCATGCTCTCAGCAGCGAGGACGGCTTGAAATGTCAATTACTCATCGACAGAAAAAATATGAGTACCCCTGAAGATGGAGTTATCTGCCAGTGTGGCGAAGAACCCTGTGCACACAGATGCCAGGAGAAAATCGGATTAACATGCAAGTTCAGTTCCTAGTCGGGACTTTGCCAGAGGTGAAAGCTGGCGAACGAAAATTTAAAAAAATGACCTAAGTCATGATGACACAAATGAAGCCCTTCTACTGACAAAAGTCTGATGTTTCTAACTTACATTCATTCAGGACTGCTGTCTACACAGCTTTCATTAACTTCTTCCGCCTTCTTGCTACAAAAATAGTCATTGTTTATATAATGCAGATATTGCTGTGTCTGTTGTTTCAGTTCATCTTACAAATTTGCTAAAATAATAATTCCCGTCTTTCACTTTTAACGGGACCACAAGCACAAAAATATAGACTCCCAATATCCAAAACCACAAAATTGAATCGTTAAAAAATGTATAACTTCCATTCACAGAAATTATAAAATTATATTATTGTATAAACAAGTATAGTAGTTCAATGTTAATATGAGAGATTAAATGTCATGAGTGGGGACTGGTTGATCTCGACACAAGACGCCAGCCTCGAGACTGAGAGGTTGTGGGTTCAAATTCCGATTGGTTGGGATTTTTATTTATGATTTCTCTCTGCGACTACCACCCCTGGTCTCAGCAGTGAGGCCTGGCTTGAAACGTCAATTACTCATTAACGGGAAAAAATATGAGTACCTCCGAAGTCTGAGTTATCTGCCTGTGCGGCGAGGGACCCATGTGCACACGGCTGCAAGGGAAAAATGGATTAACACGCAAAATTCAGTTCCTAGTCTCTAGGGACCTCGTCGGAGATAAAAAGTTGGCAAACGAAAAAAAAAAAATGTCATGAGTTAAGTGGATCGTAAAATATTCTTAAATCACTTATGGTCCACAGGTGCGGCGAGCACAAAAACATAGATCTACTCTAAACACAAATTTAATAAAATTGAAGTGCTAAAAAGAATTATGACATTGGCTTTCACTCACAGAAATTATAAAATTGTATTTCTGTATAAATAAATATAGCAGTTCAATGTTAATAGGACAGATTAAATGTCGTGAATTAAGTGGATCATAATATAAAATATATAGTCGCAGTGTTATTTGTCCGGTAGTGGCAGGCTAGATAAACTTTCTGGTCAGACTTTGCAGGAAGGAGTTCCACATTTGAGGTCACAACTGCATATATGTATGGTAGAGGTTTTAAAAAGCATGCGTTAGGATGTGCCGGAAGTGATGAGATCTATTGATATATAGAAGATCTAACCTTGCACTACCTCTAGGATGGATTGATGGATTGGCTATTAATTTTTCCAGCTGAATTGACAAATTAAAAAGCCACTTCAGCCATCACATAACAATCATGGTTTTATAAGCAAATGGCATATATGAATACTGTCAGCAGCAACATCATCATCTAAAAAAATGAAAAAAAATACCAGTCTTATCTGCTGATTACTTTTTTAATGAAACTAATTTGATCATTTTTGCATTTGCTCCATAGTTTTATTAATGTCTATTCTATAAATGAACTTCAAAGTAGCCATGTGATCTGAGTGCTGACTTCCTGATTCAAATACACTTATCAAATGTCAAGTTGTACGGTTGTATATGATTCCTAGAGTCAAAGATGTCCAAGACCTTCAACACGTTTTATAGGATGGACATTACTTTATTTAGTGCTGCCACTGGACACAAGCTCAATAATTGCATTCTACTGGAAAGATAGCATTTTAACAGGTGCAACAAATAGAATCAACTATAGAATCATGACAAAAGGGTCTACCTGTGCATAACATTCAACAGTTCTCTACTTAAAACTGCATCTCTTCCCAGTTGTGAGCGAGGCCATGAAGATCCCAGCAAAGCCTTCAGTGCTTTCAGGCAGTGTTGGACTGTGGTTTCATCGAGTCGTGAGGCAGAGTTACAGAGAGCTTCCATGCTAATTCCTATTGATAGAATTGGTCAAAACTACTCAGTGTGAGATATAGCAAGCATTTGTAAATGATATATTTATTTATTTAACTGTCAGGACAGATAACCAAGAGATGTAAGCAGTCATCTGTCATGCATGATTGAGTAACACATTTATTTATTTACCTCCGAGGACAGGTAACCAAGAAATGTTAGCAGTCATCTGTCATGCATGATTGAGTGCAGGTAACCAAGAAATGTTAGCAGTCATCTGTCATGCATGAAGGAGTGACATATTTATTTATTTACCTCCGAGGAAAGGTAACCAAGAAATGTTAGCAGTCATCTGTCATGCATGAAGGAGTGACATATTTATTTATTTACCTCTGAGGACAGGTAACCAAGAAATGTTAGCAGTCATCTGTCATGCATGAAGGAGTGACATATTTATTTATTTACCTCCGAGGACAGGTAACCAAGAAATGTTAGCAGTTATCTGTCATGCATGATTGAGTAACACATTTATTTATTTACCTCCGAGGACAGGTAACCAAGAAATGTTAGCAGTCATCTGTCATGCATGATTGAGTAACACATTTATTTATTTAACTCCGAGGACAGGTAACCAAGAAATGTTAGCAGTCATCTGTCATGCATGATTGAGTGACACATTTATTTATTTACCTCCGAGGACAGGTAACCAAGAAATGTTAGCAGTCATCTGTCATGCATGATTGAGTAACACATTTATTTATTTAACTCCGAGGACAGGTAACCAAGAAATGTTAGCAGTCATCTGTCATGCATGATTGAGTAACACATTTATTTATTTAACTCCGAGGACAGGTAACCAAGAAATGTTAGCAGTCATCTGTCATGCATGATTGAGTGACACATTTATTTATTTACCTCCGAGGAAAGAAAGCACACATTACAATAAAGTAAGTTTGGCTTTTTATTGAAATCAAATGTACAGATTAAAGTAACAATGGTTGTGCAGATATGGGGAATTCCTAGCTACAATAAAACTTGTTCCATGGATAGAAAAGATTAGAATGGATTAAAGTAATAGTCTTCTGTTCTCTGACCTTTTGTGGCTCACAAAATATAAACCACAGATGAAGAATTCTTTATAGAAATTCATGGTTTCCTCCACAGACAGTGTCTTGTGAGGATTTTATATTTTGTAAATCCGTCTTTTGGTAGGTCTTCTAGTACCTCTTTTATCATCATCATCATCATTTATTTACCTTCTGGTTAAGACCATTTATATTTTTTGTTATATTAGTCAAAGATGTGCTTTTGTGATGAAAGAAGAAAGGAGTGCCCAGTGATGGATGGAAAGTGTATGTCATAATGAGAGTTATTAGAACATACATTTAAAGTGAATGACCCCTATATAACATGACAGTTTCTTTAACTGGATGAATTCACTTCACGGCACTCCTGACAGATCCATAGGTGCTCAGTTATGTCCTCTCAACAGATGGCATAGAGTATGTGTGCTTACAGTTTCATTAGCACACTCCTGATCCAGCACCTCACTTGTCCTGTCACATCCATACTAAGTACCCTCACACAACAAAAAGAGTCAGAATTGTTTTCCATTTAATCACAGTCACCCTTCAATCAACAATCATGTAAAGCCTCCAAATGTCACCCTCACTGAGCTCTGAAACTCCAACTACTGGTGCCCCTTGAAACAATCTTGCTAACTTTTGTCATTTAAAGGACTTTCTACAGCAGATTCACACAATTTCTTAAAAGTCTGAGACTACACTCCACCATTTTACTCTATCTCTTGTCGTGATGGTGCACATTGTCATAGGTTCACCTGACCACCTTTTGATGTTATCAGTCCACTTTAGTCTAGGTCTGCCTCTACTTGATCTCCCTTGTACTTTCCCTTCCAAGATGACCTTTAAAGTGGTATTCACATGTCCAAAACATTTCAGTTGTCTTTTTTCGAATTGAGTTAAGTTGTTCTTTTTTTCATTTTTCACTTTCAACTGATTCAGAATTTCCTTGTTTGTCTTTTTTTACTTTCCACCTATTATCCCCATTTTCCTATAGATCCCAATTTTAAAGGTTTCAATTTTCTGTTCTGTTTTCTTATTTAATGTCCATGTATTTGCACCATTGTTGAGTAACTATAGCTTTGTTATTCATAGTTTTAGTTCTGATGTTATTTGCTTTGAAGTGAGTATATTTCTAAAGTTATTAAAATTGCTTTTTGCCATTCCTATTCTTTTGTTTATTTCTTTTTGTCTTACAGTTTCCATCATTTGTTATAATATGTTCCAGATAGCTACCTTCTTGAACTCTTTCTAGGTTTCTTCCATCCACTTCAATATTTCCTTTTATATTTTGTGTCTTTTCTCTGCTAATAATTATAGTTTTAGACTTTTTAATATTTATATCCAAACATTCTTTGCTTGTCTTGTTTATTCTGTTCACTAGTTGTAGGTCTTCTGGATCTTATGCCATTAATATGGTGTCATCAGCATATCTTAGATTATATTATAAAAAATTAAAATATATATTACAAGTCTATTTTATGTTCATTGTCTCTAAAAATTAGGATTTCTGACCTAACAGAAGGAAGAATCTGTCTTGATTCATAGACCTAGCCCTCATGTTAGCAGGAGCATTAGCCGCCTGCCCAGCCGTGCCTCTTAGTGATAGTCTACTTGTGTCCTTGTCATCAGCAGGCTCCATAGTTGCAAGTTCAAAACCTGAATCATTGAGCCAAATGGCCAGACCATGCAGTATAGATGGCCAGGATTTTCTGTAGTGTGGAATGACAGTTTCCACTGTGTCTGGATGGTAGAAAGCTCCGCCTTCTGATGGAAGCTGGTTTGAATATTCTGAAATACAAAATTCAGATACAATGTCAATTTATGTACAAATTAAAAAAAAATTATAAGGCAAAGAGTTGAGGTTACACTAGTACAGTGAGAAGGTAACACTAGTACTACAGTACAGTGAGAGGGTTACACTAATACTACAGTACAGTGAGAAGGTAACACTAGTACTACAGTACAGTGAGAGGGTTACACTAATACTACAGTACAGTGAGAGGGTTACACTAGTACTACAGTACAGTGAGAGGGTTACACCAGTACTACAGTACAGTGAGAGGGTTACACTAGTACTACAGTACAGAAAGAAGGTTACACCAGTATTATAGTACAGAGAGAGGGTTAAATTAGTACTACAGTATTTCTTCTTATAGAACGAGGTTTACACTATAGTCCGTTCAGATTCGTTTGCCTAGACATTAATTTATTTTTTTCAAAAACTTATTGTTCATTTGCATTGATCTTTTGAAGTTAGGTTTAGAATACTAATGTCGCTATAAAAATATTTTTTTATCAAAGAAATGTGATCCAGTTTCAAAGATGCCTTATTTAACCTATATTAAAAAAAAGTTAATCGATATTATAAACACCGGCGGGATTATGTAGATGCTTACATCTCACAGCTGATTCTTTAACATATAGGCATGACCTTCACGGCTGAATGCGCACCGTCCTAAAATAGTTATGTTTCCACTATAAATTTTTATAAAGAAATGTTACATATGAAATTTCCCGTCTAGCACAAAATGACATTTTAGCCGAAACCGGAAATTATGTGACGTCAAAATCACGGCCGTAGACTCGAGTTCGAGTCATAATTCAGAGGCAAATCTCAATATTTACAGAAAGGAGGCGGCACTATCCATATTATCTTCTGCAAGTCTATGTGAGAATGAATATAAAGGCAAAATATTTTACTGAGCATAACATTGCTATAAAGATTTATCAATACTTCTGCAGAGAGCGTAAAAAGGGACATCTTTATTGTTCTTTATAAAACCCTGAGAAGAGAACAATGCATATTTTAGGTTTGTGTAAACGTTCATTTGATCGAATAGTTAAAGGAAGCGGATATTTATTGCCAACAAATGCAAGAAAGCAAGGAAGGAAAGAAACGTTAGACAGTTTTGATAAGGACCTAGTAAAAAGAGAAATCTGTCGAATGTTTGATATAAACGAAGAAGTGACACTTAGAAAGTTGAAGCTTTGGCTGAAAACTAACAACGACATTGAAATATCAAAAACTTCATTATGGAAAATATTAAGAAGTGCAGGCTTCACCTTTAGAAAGTATGCTGGTGGAAAAAACATTATTTGTGAGAAGCCACATCTAGTAGCTCTTAGAAGCAAGTATTTACGTGAAGTGAAGGAAATGCGCGAAAATGATTATGATATTGTTTATTTAGATGAAACTTGGATCAACGCTCATCATACAAATGAAAAGGAATGGCAGTTAGCAGATGGAAGTATTAAAAGATCAGTACCAAGCAGTAAAGGGCAACGTTTGATAGTTGCACATGCAGGTAGCAGACATAATGGGTTGTTGCAGAATGCTCATCTCGTTTTCATTTCAAAATCCATAGACAATAGAGACTACCACTCCGAAATGAATGGGCACATATTTAAAGACTGGATCGAGAAAAGTATCCTTCCAATATTAGATCGACCTTCTTGTCTGATAATGGACAATGCTTCATACCATAACGTAGTTAACGTAGAAGATAGAATCCCAACATCATCAAGTACAAAAGATGCAATCAAAACGTGGCTCATAAAAGAACACATACAAGTTAACGACAGCTACTTGAAACCCGAATTGCTTAGCCTTGTAAAACAGACACAACGTACAAAGATATTTAAAATAGACAAGTTAATTCAAGAATATGGCCATAGATGTTTGAGACTACCTCCACATCATGCACACTTAAATCCTATAGAACTAGTTTGGGCAAAAGTTAAAGGACACGTAGCATATACAAATAAAACTTTCAAATTATGCGATGTTGAGACACTTACAAATCAGGCTCTATCAAATATAAATAAAGACTACTGGGTAAAATGTGAGGATCATGTGTTGCGACAAGAAGAGGAATATTGGAAAAAGGATGGTTTGTTGTTTGTTCAGCCGAAAGCAGTAATCGACCTATTTGACTCGTCTGATTCTGAATGATCATTACTCTGATTAAGTCTACAGATAAATAGTTTGATTTGCAAAATTTCCTAGTTGATTTGTTAAACAGTTTATTGTTCAAGACCACCCAAGCAATCAAAAATATGTTATAAGCAAACCAACAACCATTACTTTGAATGGAAGCCTGCTTGAGTCAGTACAGAAGTTCAGCTATCTTGGATCCACTATTACAGCCACACTTTCCTTAGATGAGGAACTAAATGTACGTATTTGAAAGGCAGCGACAACATTTGGGAAACTCACACCAAGAGCATGGAACTATATCAAATTGACTCTACGAACAAAAGTTCTATATATAATTTAAAATTTGTATACTTGCCACCAAGTAAAATTTTATGGACATGCCTATGGGTCATCGTTGCACTAGATTACTGTAAAACATTTTGATTAGGATCAAAATAATAGTTAAATGGGCAAAGATCAAAGGAATTCGCCGCTTTAAGAAAACCGTTATAGCTAGACATCGAGTAACACATATGTTCTCGTGACATGGACATTTTAACACCGTATGCCAAAAATCATGTGAAATCATCAAGAACTTTTTGAATTATAAATCATAACATCTCGGCAAACGAATCTGAACGCACTATAGTACCACAGTACAGTGAGACTAGTACTAAAGTATAGTTAGAGGGCTACACTAGTACTACAGTATAGTGAGAGGGTTGCACTAGTACTACAGTACAGAAAGAAGACTACACTAGTATTATAGTACAGAGAGAGGGTTACACTAGTACTACAGTACTTCTTCTTACAGAATGAGGTTTACACTAGTACCACAGTACAGTAAGACTAGTACTAAAGTATAGTTAGAGGGCTACACTAGTACTACAGTATAGTGAGAGGGTTGCACTAGTACTACAGTACAGAAAGAAGACTACACTATAGTACAGAAAGAGGGTTACATTAGTACTACAGTACAGAAAGAGGGTTACACAAGTACTATAGTACAGTACGAAATATAAATCAGATGGCATGTACACATAATACAATCTTCATCAGACAGCATCTGAACTCAGAATCAGTGAGAATAGGCAGACCTAGAAGATGATAATGACATATCAGACATCAAAATGAGCAACCATACATAAGACAAATCACAGAGGACTGACTCATTCTATGTTTCTTTAATGTTAAGTGGAATTGAGATAGGGGGAAAGTCAAGAAATAACTATGGAAAGAGTCATAATGTAACAATTAATTTATATTTCAAATCACAATCTGTTTCATTAAAAAAAAAAAACGGTAATTTCCTAGTTTGATCAGATATATTATTTCAGTTTGGAAGAGTGATGTCCCCTAAAATATGTCTGCCAAAATACAGTGGTTCTACGCATTCTTGGCGTTGGGGTCATTACGCTGGCATGTAATCATTTCGGAGTATCTGTTGATTGGGCGTTGGGTCCAGGGGTTAGGTTTACTGCCAAATGTTGGAAGATTGTCAAACTTTGGCTATTAATTAAAATGCACATACACACACATAAATACAAAAAATATCTAGAAATAGCTTTACGAAACACAATGCAACGTCTGTATTACCTCAAATTACCTGTCAGCGATTAGCAATCTGGTGCGGAGCTTGAGAATAACAACGAGTGTGATGAAAGTCCTCAAAAGGACCATAGTGAAAACTCTAGGCAATCTAAAATAGTTAATTGTGAATGTTTGGTTGTCCTGAAAAGGACAGTTGTGGAGTGGGCAGGTTTGGAGCAATCTTATGTTGTCCTGAAAAGGACAGTAGTTTGCAGGGATGTGATGATTTTACACAGGATAACTCTCTGCAATTCCTGTAATTAGCGCCCCTATGACGTTTCCTTGTCTGATTTCATTTCTGAAGGCGAACTCGTGTAGAAACGATGGGAACAATGTACGCCTAGTGCCGAACTGTCTCTTCAATTTCCTTTTGGCCCGCATCCACATATTTTCAATATTCTGTGTGTGAATTTCGGGATCATCTGGGTCGACAAAATTCTCTTGATGGATGACTGAACAATGGGTATAAATACCATTTGCAATTCGACTGATATTGGCATATGCAGACCAGCCATCAGAAATAATGTGGCTTCCAGGTAAAATATGGGCAACTATCTCTTTTGTTAAAGTAGCCTCGGAGCGATCTGGTACTTCTACTAGAAAGCATTTTCCTGAAATCCTTTCTATTCCACCGAACACCCAGTGACCCTCATTCCATTGTCCCCTGTGATATTTTCGGTGAAAATATTTGGACTCGTCAATTTCCACAACGATTGGTTGGCCTAGAATGTCCATACCACCAATTTGACTGAAGTGTCTGACCATGTATTTCTCACATTCCTCGCGTAAAAAATTACACCAATCCACTACAGTATTTTTATTGACGCCTGCCTCATGCTGGATCAAGCTCTGTGGAAAATCGCTGCTCCAACAGTAGATCATAATTAAAATTTGTTTTAGTGATAGATGGCTCTTTGTGAAAAATGATCCATCACGAACGGACTTTCCAAAACTGCACCCCTGACATGACCACTGATAGCCATCTACTCCTCTGCTGTAGGCTACTAAACGCGCAGGCATATGACAAATGTTGCATAGACACGTATTTATTATTAGTCTACGCTTAGCTAACCACTGAATACACAATTTATTAGTGGCAATCTCGGGAATCAGAGTTAGTAAATTCCATCTATCCTCTGCAATGATGTCATGAAAAGTCATGATCTGCCCAACATTCACAACTTCAGTTGGGGCTCTAGGTCGCCCGGTCATTTTGCAAATACAGTAGTACCAAATTCAAGTAAGTGAACTCAGAACTGCTTAGCTGGTTTTTAAATATTAGACAAACTAGCCTATATATATAGGCGGATAATTAGTAAGAAGAAGCATAAGAAAGGATAGGGGTTCAGCCAATTATTAATTAACATCTCGATTTGGACGCAGACGCTGACCCGAATGCCACGCTGACCCAAACGCCAGTGTGAGTGACACATGCCAGCGTAATGACCCCAACGCCAAGAATGCGTAGAACCACTGTATTTTGGCAGACATATTTTAGGGGACATCACTCTTCCAAACTGAAATAATATATCTGATCAAACTAGGAAATTACCAAAAAAACATATTTACTTGACATTTGTATCCAATAATTTTATACTCAATATTAACTTTGATACTTTTTCTGTGTTTAACCAATGATTACTCCTCTTCATCATCACCACTGGGAGGGTGAGTATGGTATGGATCAGCTTTGTTGTTCTCTGATCCTGATGAAAGCAGTCAGCTGTAAGTTGCTGACCACTCTCTGGCCACTTGTCCCAGCTTTTATACAAACAGCATTCTTATATATAGAATCATCCTTATTGTATTTGATGAGTGTCCATCAGCATACCAGTCTCCTGCTGATCAGTTGAGCTAACTTTAGTTTAGTCAATGGATCATCCCCATTGCACATTAGACATGTCATGCTAGAACTCAGCACAGAGCACAAACTCTACAGCCCCCAGCAGCAAAACTTTGACTAATTGTCAATGTTAATTAACCAACTTCATACAACAAGAGACATTAAGAATTTAGTCTTCTACACACAAAACAAAATTCAGAGTACAAAAACATAGATCTGCTCCAAATACAAATTAAAAAAATTGAAGTGCTCAAAGAATTATGACTTTCACTTTAACTCACAGAATTTATAAAATTGTATTGCTGTATAAACAAATATAGCCGTTCATTGTTAATATAATAGATTAAATGTGAATTAAGTGGATCGTAATATAAAATATACAGTTGTAAAATTTATCCAGCAGTGGTGGGCTAAATTGTTTCGATGGTCATACATTGGACATGTGATGAGAAGAGATAATAATCGAATAGCAAAGCAAGCCCTCATATGGGAAACAACAGGTAAAAGAAAAAGAGGAAGACCCAGGGAGACACTGAGAAGAACATTGATGAGAGAGGCAAGAGCAGCAGGAATCGGCTCCCTCAATGAGATAGAACTGCTTGCACAGAACAGAGACAGATGGCGAGATTTGATAAAATATCTTTAAAAGAAAACTGCTAGAACAAAAATTCATATAGGAGAAGGTGTATCTTGGTCTACGCCCTATGGGCTGGTTACGGCTCGAAAGGTCAATAGATAGATAGATAGGTGGGCTAGACAAAGATTCTGGTCAGATTTTGCGAGAGGGAATTCTGTATTTGACATCATGATTGCATAAAACTAAGCTAGAGGTTTTAAAGAGCAAGCTTTCAGATATGCCCCGTGACCCAAGTAATATTTCATCGTGATATGGTCAGCACAATGCCATGCCACCTTTACTTCCCAGAAAAAATCTCTGGTACCCATTTTTAAAGGCTGGGTGAAACTCCGGAACCTTATGGATCCAAAAGGCGTATATGTTATTTCTTGGAAACAGAACTCAGATCCTTCCATCTGAAACTGAGGCATCTACAAAAAATTAAAAGTTTATAAATGAAACTATTTGACCTCAATTAATCTGGTCAAATAAAATATTGCTATTTCTGAATGCTGATGCAGGTTCTCAGTGATAATATTTGCTAGAGACAGATTTTAAGAAAAAAACAATCTTCTAATTAACCTCAAACTACCTGAAAGTTGGTAGCTTTTTCAATAAACAAGGACAGAGCAAACACAGAGGCTGTGTTACCTGCAGGCAATGACAACAGAGCATGATCTTTCAGTGCATTAAACCAATGGCGGCTCAGATTTTCTAGTTCTGGTTGTACAAGACTCAAAAGGCTTTCCCCACTGTGCTCGTAATAGTCATCTTCCTCCTCATCATTACTGCTGGCTCCATTCCTCTTAATTTCTCTTTTCTTCCATGCTTCCATCTCTCTATCAACTGCCACAATGTAAACCTTAAAGAAAACAAAAAAAGCAAATCCTTGAACATGCCTTCCTCAATCTTTGTCTGCTTCTCTCCTCTATATTTAGCATTTTTGGTAAACAGCATCATGTTCTACTGTGGTAGTCATTTCTGTAGTTATTCTGAAGGATGCAAGTCTACAAATACTTCTTACTCATTGCCCTATTAAAAAAAAACCCAATTTGTTTATTTTCTGTAGCAATAATTATAATAATATAATATTTTTTTATGTACTTTCACTTTTATTTTAGTCAAGATTGTCAAGATACTTTTGCACAACACATAGGCTTATAACAATCTTTTTATCTAGCTTAGTAAACTATAGCTGGCTAAGATCTGGTACTATTTCCACCATTTGGTAGTCCAACAAACAGGATAATTGGTTAAGTGGGTAGAAATTAAAGAGGTATGGCAAGTTATGTTCCAAAAGTGTTATGATGAAGTTTAATATGTTGGTGTAATGTTGTTACAGCAGTGGAGAGTTTATTTTAGTAGGCAGCTTACAGCAGTGGAGAGTTTATTTTAGTAGGTAGCTTACAGCAGTAGAGAGTTTATTTTAGTGGGTAGCTTACAGCAGTAGAAAGTTTATTTTAGTAGGTAGCTTACAGCAGTAGAGAGTTTATTTTAGTAGGTAGCTTACAGCAGTAGAGAGTTTATTTTAGTAGGTAGCTTACAGCAGTAGAGAGTTTATTTTAGTAGGTAGCTTACAGCAGTAGAAAGTTTATTTTAGTAGGTAGCTTACAGCAGTACAGAGTTTATTTTAGTGGGTAGCTTACAGCAGTAGAAAGTTTATTTTAGTAGGTAGCTTACAGCAGTAGAGAGTTTATTTTAGTAGGCAGCTTACAGCAGTGGAGAGTTTATTTTAGTAGGTAGCTTACAGCAGTAGAGAGTTTATTTTAGTGGGTAGCTTGCAGCAGTAGAGAGTTTATTTTAGTAGGTAGCTTGCAGCAGTAGAGAGTTTATTTTAGTAGGTAGCTTACAGCAGTAGAGAGTTTATTTTAGTGGGTAGCTTGCAGCAGTAGAGAGTTTATTTTAGTAGGTAGCTTACAGCAGTAGAGAGTTTATTTTAGTGGGTAGCTTACAGCAGTGGAAAGTTTATTTTAGTGGGTAGCTTGCAGCAGTAGAGAGTTTATTTTAGTAGGTAGCTTACAGCAGTAGAGAGTTTATTTTAGTGGGTAGCTTGCAGCAGTAGAGAGTTTATTTTAGTGGGTAGCTTACAGCAGTAGAGAGTTTATTTTAGTAGGTAGCTTACAGCAGTAGAGAGTTTATTTTAGTGGGCAGCTTGCAGCAGTAGAGAGTTTATTTTAGTGGGCAGCTTACAGCAGTAGAGAGTTTATTTTAGTAGGTAGCTTACAGCAGTAGAGAGTTTATTTTAGTAGGTAGCTTACAGCAGTAGAGAGTTTATTTTAGTAGGTAGCTTACAGATTTAGAGAGTTTATTTTAGTAGGTTGCTTACAGCAGTAGAGAGTTTATTTTAGTAGGTAGCTTACAGATTTAGAGAGTTTATTTTAGTAGGTTGCTTACAGCAGTAGAGAGTTTATTTTAGTAGGTTGCTTACAGCAGTAGAGAGTTTATTTTAGTAGGTTGCTTACAGCAGTAGAGAGTTTATTTTAGTAGGTTGCTTACAGCAGTAGAGAGTTTATTTTAGTAGGTTGCTTACAGCAGTCAAGAGTTTATTTTAGTGGGTAGCTTACAGCAGTACAGAGTTTATTTTAGTAGGTAGCTTACAGCAGTACAGAGTTTATTTTACTAGGTAGCTTACAGCAGTACAGAGTTTATTTTAGTAGGTAGCTTACAGCAGTAGAGAGTTTATTTTAGTAGGTAGCTTACAGCAGTAGAGAGTTTATTTTAGTAGGTAGCTTACAGCAGTACAGAGTTTATTTTAGTAGGTAGCCTACAGCAGTAGAGAGTTTATTTTAGTAGGTAGCTTACAGCAGTACAGAGTTTATTTTAGTAGGTAGTTTACAGCAGTAGAGAGTTTATTTTAGTAGGTAGCTTACAGCAGTAGAGAGTTTATTTTAGTAGGTAGCTTACAGCAGTGGAGAGTTTATTTTGGTGGGTAGCTTACAGAGGTGGAGAGTTTATTTTAGTAGGTAGCTTACAGCAGTACAGAGTTTATTTTAGTAGGTAGTTTACAGCAGTAGAGAGTTTATTTTAGTAGGTAGCTTACAGCAGTAGAGAGTTTATTTTAGTAGGTAGCTTACAGCAGTACAGAGTTTATTTTAGTAGGTAGCCTACAGCAGTAGAGAGTTTATTTTAGTAGGTAGCTTACAGCAGTACAGAGTTTATTTTAGTAGGTAGTTTACAGCAGTAGAGAGTTTATTTTAGTAGGTAGCTTACAGCAGTAGAGAGTTTATTTTAGTATGTAGCTTACAGCAGTAGAGAGTTTATTTTAGTGGGCAGCTTACAGCAGTAGAGAGTTTATTTTAGTAGGTAGCTTACAGCAGTAGAGAGTTTATTTTAGTGGGTAGCTTGCAGCAGTAGAGAGTTTATTTTAGTGGGCAGCTTACAGCAGTAGAGAGTTTATTTTAGTAGGTAGCTTACAGCAGTAGAGAGTTTATTTTAGTAGGTAGCTTACAGCAGTAGAGAGTTTATTTTAGTAGGTAGCTTACAGATTTAGAGAGTTTATTTTAGTAGGTTGCTTACAGATTTAGAGAGTTTATTTTAGTAGGTTGCTTACAGCAGTAGAGAGGTTATTTTAGTAGGTTGCTTACAGCAGTAGAGAGTTTATTTTAGTAGGTTGCTTACAGCAGTATAGAGTTTATTTTAGTAGGTTGCTTACAGCAGTCAAGAGTTTATTTTAGTGGGTAGCTTACAGCAGTACAGAGTTTATTTTAGTAGGTAGCTTACAGCAGTACAGAGTTTATTTTACTAGGTAGCTTACAGCAGTACAGAGTTTATTTTAGTAGGTAGCTTACAGCAGTAGAGAGTTTATTTTAGTAGGTAGCTTACAGCAGTAGAGAGTTTATTTTAGTAGGTAGCTTACAGCAGTACAGAGTTTATTTTAGTAGGTAGCCTACAGCAGTAGAGAGTTTATTTTAGTAGGTAGCTTACAGCAGTAGAGAGTTTATTTTAGTAGGTAGTTTACAGCAGTAGAGAGTTTATTTTAGTAGGTAGCTTACAGCAGTAGAGAGTTTATTTTAGTAGGTAGCTTACAGCAGTGGAGAGTTTATTTTGGTGGGTAGCTTACAGAGGTGGAGAGTTTATTTTAGTAGGTAGCTTACAGCAGTAGAGAGTTTATTTTAGTAGGTAGTTTACAGCAGTAGAGAGTTTATTTTAGTAGGTAGCTTACAGCAGTAGAGAGTTTATTTTAGTAGGTAGCTTACAGCAGTACAGAGTTTATTTTAGTAGGTAGCCTACAGCAGTAGAGAGTTTATTTTAGTAGGTAGCTTACAGCAGTACAGAGTTTATTTTAGTAGGTAGTTTACAGCAGTAGAGAGTTTATTTTAGTAGGTAGCTTACAGCAGTAGAGAGTTTATTTTAGTATGTAGCTTACAGCAGTGGAGAGTTTATTTTGGTGGGTAGCTTACAGAGGTGGAGAGTTTATTTTAGTAGGTAGCTTACAGCAGTGGAGAGTTTATTTTAGTAGGTAGCTTACAGCAGTGGAGAGTTTATTTTAGTAGGTAGCTTACAGCAGTAGAGAGTTTATTTTAGTAGGTAGCTTACAGCAGTAGAGAGTTTATTTTAATAGGTAGCTTACAGAGGTGGAGAGTTTATTTTAGTAGGTAGCTTACAGCAGTGGATAGTTTATTTTAGTAGGTAGCTTACAGCAGTAGATAGTTTGTAATACAAACTACATTAATAGCAGGTTACATTATTAGACAGGACAAATGCTGGTCTATCAAAATAATTCCAAGTGACAACTGGTGTCAGACATGGATGTGTTTTATCCCACTTACTGTTCATTATATACATGCATCACTAAATAGAGGTAACTCCAGCCACAGAAAATATACATTCTGAAAGAAATGAAATTCTCTTTGCTGATGATCAATTCCTGATATACAAAACAGAAGAACATCTACAATCGCATATAAATTTGCTGCAAAGAAACTGCTATCAGCACGATAAATGTAGACAAAACTGAAATCATGAACATAAGTAGAACACCAAGAAACATTAATATCTCAATAGACAAATTAAAACAAGAAAAAGAATTTTAAAATCTGGGTAGCATTTTTTAACAGAGGATGGAAGTCTTAACAGAGAGATTGAAGCAACAATTCAAAGTGCTAACAAAGTTATATATGAGCTTTTGCTTATTTTAAAGCATCGTGCTATCTCAATGAAAACAAAGAAGAACTTGATAAACTCTATCTTTATTCCAACTTTTTGTTACCAAAGTCAAACATTATGTTACCTCTGCCCAAGCTCTGATGACTGCTAACTTTTCCATGGTTGAAGCACTCTCATTGTAGAGAGGTGTTCGAGGTTTGCCAGAAACTGAACCCAGTTTGGCCAGAGAAGAGACAAGGAGCTGATGAACTCTGCGCAAGTCATTCAGGTCTCTTGCCACTCCACTTCCAATCCATTTACTGCATACCTGTTAAGGATCACATGTGGATGATTAAGAAACACAAGTGTGCACTCCAGTTTTCATTCTTGACATTCCAAACACAAGATTGAAAAATCAAATAAGAAATAACCTCATCATAACTCTTTAATTCCTGAATTTTTTTGATGGTTTTGACATAATTATCTCCCTTGGATATGTTTACCTATTATATAATCATAACATTCAATCTCCTGTATATTTAGTGTCTTCAATTAAAACCTATCTGAGCTGTGCCAAGTGGACATGATACAGATGTGTTACATCAGAATTAATGAGCACACACCAATGTACAATTGTGCATGTGTCCATTCTTTGTATAGAATTCATTGGTTTGCTGCAGGTCATTGCAAAAATGGCTGGTGTGATACAGAATCCATACAAAATCAGTTAGTGAGCGGTGTTTCAGTTCCTAACAGTTAAAGGCTGTCGACTCGTCGACATTCATCATTGAATGCAAGCAGTGTATGGTGACAAAAGTGTATCTGAGACTACAGTGACGGACTGGGCATGAATGTTTTGAGAAGGACGTGAATTAATAAAAGATCTTCCACAGCCAGATCAGGAGCTTATTGTTGTGACAGAAGAAGCCATCACCGAGATTGATGCAGCAATATGGGTGGGCCGTCATTGGAGCTTACGTTCGCTAGTAAAGGAATTCGCTGTCACTTGGGAAGTTCAAATAGTGATTAGGAAGAACCTGAATTATCAGAAGGTGTGGGGTCATATGGATGCTGATCAACCTCCACAAGGGTTCAATAAGCAGCCAATGTAATTTCTCTCAGATGCCATATGCTGTCTAACCCAAGCAGTTGTTATGCGTGTCTAAATGCCTGTGGGACCCTTTTCTTAAGAACCTTGATGAGTGCTTGCCCCATAACAATTGCTTGATTTCATTCTGCCACACATGTTGATGTACCTACTATATGTTTGTAATAAAGCCACTGGGATGGGTTTCAAATGAACACGCCTCATATTATTTTTTTTAATTAAAGAGGAAATATTGCACAGCAATGGACGAAGAGAAAATATTTGTATATATAATAATAATAATAATAATAATAATAATAATAATAATATTAATATTTAGTTGAATTTTTGTAAAGTAAAAAAAAATTACCAGTCCCTTATAATTGTCACACTTCTTATTTGTAATTTGCTTCATATATTTTATTGACAACATCTTCAAACCATGCTCTGACAAATGACTGTGTACAGCTGATAGCAACTTTTGATGTTGTGGTCACGAAGATGTCTTCTAAATGATCTGATGTCCTTTATGAAATAAAGCATCTCACAACAAACCTATTACTGCAGATCTACAATGCCTACCTCACAGGCAGCAGCTGTCACGTCAGATGGCGTGTCCTGAGAGAAGGCTGGTCGAAGTGCAGCACCAACCTTTAGATGATTAAAACAAACAAAACTTTTATACAAGGTATATCTAGCACTGAAATGAAAAGAGAACTACTAAGCACAATTCAAACAAGACAAATGCGATTTTTGGGCCATGTTAAAAGACACAACAGCCTGCTAAAAGTAATCCTGGAGGGGAAAATACAAGGTAGCAGAGGCAGACCAAGACTAATGTGGACGAGTAACATCAAAAGATGGACAAATCAACCTATGACAACCGGCACCATCAAAGTAAGAGACAGAGCAGAATGGCGCTCCATGGTAGCCAACCTTTGTTGCAGAGACAGCACTTGATGATGATGATGCACTACACTATAGGAAAATGGTAAAAGTTGAAATAATCAATATTTTAATTTTTAAAAATTGATAAATAAATTCCTAAAACATAAATTTAAATGAGATACACAGCCAAGAAACACACTGTGAATGTCACAAGAGCTGAGATTACTTACACCAACAAAAAAATGTCAGAAATAACCCACAATTCTGAGAAATGTCAGCTAAGACATAAGCAACTTCTACTCTGAAGTTGAGCACACAATTCCTGTATAAGCTTGGCTTACTTGAGTCACAAAGAAATGATCTGAAGCTAAGGTAGCAACTTATGAGCCGTGATAGCTCAGTGGTTAGTGAACTGGATTACAAAGGACAAGAGGTAGGGTTTGATCCCAACCAACGGCTTCCGGGTTCACCCAGCCTTGAATGGGTACCGGGGTTTTTTCTGTGAAAGTAACACCGGGTGTAATACCGACCACATTACCCCAAAAATAATGTGCTGAAGGTCTTTAAATTTATGGTCACTAACACCATATTCCCTATATGCCACTTGGCGTGACGCGGGCTCTTTACTTTTACAGGAACTTTTAAATGATTGTTTATGTCAGGCTCAGTGAACCTGAACTAACCAAGATACAGTTCCATCTCCTAGTGGTAGCGCTGAAACAGACTAACCATTCTGGCCAAAGAAATATGGACTGAAATGGAAATGCAAACCTGTAAACAGAAAATGATGTGCTGAAGTCAAGTGTGTTGGGTGAGACAATGGGTATCACAAATTGCTGTAAACCACAACACAATACAAACAATGTCATTTATAATATTTTAAGTTTATTATAACAGAAGAAAAAGATAACATTTCTGAAATAATGTGACTTTCACATGTGACCAAGTTTTTTTAAACACAAACTCTTCTCACAAATGGAGCCGAGATAGCTCAGTAGTTATCCTAAGCAGTGAGGTTTGATTTTGACTGGCATTTTCTAGGCTCACCCAGTACTAAATGGGTACAAGATTTTACTGGGAAAGACTAAGAAAAAAAAACACTACCTAGAACTGACCACATTACCCAAAAATAATGTGCCAATGAAGAATGTTGACACCATCACCATATTACCTATATACCATATTACCTATACACCATATTGCATGATGGGATCTCTTTCTTTCTTTTTTTTTTATTTAAAAAAAAAAAATAAAAATAAAAAAAGACTGGTTTTCACATGACTCTCTTCCACTGTAAGATCTTCTAGAAGTGAATGTAAGCACACAGTTTTTTGTCCAAGTCATTTAAACAGAAACATTTAACTCTGTCTCACCTGAGCCTGGTACTGTTCAAGGATGACATGCCCTGGAAACTCAGGCTCAGGAATACTTTCAAACCGTTGAATAACTTCCTGCAAAACAATAAAACACAAAAAAGTTTAATTAATTTACAGATTTTCAGAAATAAGAAATGTAATATTTTTCTTCTCTTTGTTCTTAGTGTAGAAACATTCAAATCTTCAGGTGTAAAAGAATGTTCATTCAGTTGACACAATAGAAAACAATGATGAAAATTGGTTCATTTTAAACAAAATGCTACAGAAATATCTTTAGAATACCTTGGATAATGAAAAAGAGCAATGAAGGCATATTAAAAGGACTAAACATTGTAAAGAACTAGCATACAAACAACATCTTACAGAATTTAAAATACTATGGTTACATCAAAAGACAAGAATGGAAGACATGGTTCCAGGAAAATGAGACAGACAGACCAAGAATAAAGTGCTTTCAAGACACCAAAGAGACAGAACATGACAACAGAAGAAGTGGGAGAAGTGGCCACAGACAGATTCATTCCAGCATGCTGTGATGAATGCAACATTTTGCAAAGGGCATGCAATCTAATGATGATGACACAATAGAACCTCCAGAGGTTGCTGGTCATCTGAATTTTATTAAAATATGTAAATCAATGAGTGAGATAGTAATATACTGCATAAGTGGATATTATTTGACAGAACACCTATTAATTAAATATAAATTAACAATTATACAAATTAATTATATAAATAAAAAAAGCTAATTAATTACTACCATATTCCTTATACACCACTTGGTGCGACAGGGCTATTCACTTAAAAGCTCAAAGAGGATTCTTACTATAAAGACATTAATTCTGGTGAATGGCATTGTAATTGTCTTGCAAGAAATTGGAACATAAACTATTAATGACAACAAAACATCACATAAATGGAACAACAGATATTTATAATCATTTTTGTTACACCATTTTTGGTTTAAAATTGTACTAAAAAGAAACATTTTAAAATGTAATTATAACTCACTTTTGACTAAACAGATAGCAAAAAACAGTCCAATAGTTTTTGAGTAGACACAGGTACTTACCTCCAGAGCAGCAAGGCCAACCAATCTCAACTGGTTGCTGTCTGATGTTGCAGCAATAAAGGACATCTTAATCAGATCACTCAGATGAAGCACTAGAAAGTTACCTGAAGATACATTTGAATGCATGATAATCAGGATTACTGTTAAAGCACTGCAATACCTGTACAAAATTCACCTAGCTATAAGACAAACTTGTGATAAAGCTAAACTACAGCAGGTCATAGAGAACAAACAAGACTATGAAGGGGAAATGTATCAATGAAACAAAGTGCTCTTACTACATAAAGTACATATGGACATATACAAATGTAAATCTCCAGGAATCTTTTTAGATTCATTATTTTGTGTCTTGCAGAAAGTCAAGGCACTCAATGAATTGATTGGTTAGTACCAAGAGAACTTGTGATGGAGACATTCATTATATGGGATTTTGACAGATCTAGAAAACAAATAAAGGATTTTTACAGATCTAGGAAACAAACAAGGGATTTTTACAGATCTAGGAAACAAATAAAGGATTTTTACAGATCTAGGAAACAAATAAAGGATTTTTACAGATCTAGGAAACAAACAAGGGATTTTTACAGATCTAGGAAACAAATAAAAGATTTTTACAGACTTAGGAAACAAATAAAGGATTTTTACAGATTTAGAAAATAACAAATAACACCAGAAATCACAGAGAGCTGTAGACATCATCTGGACTAAGAAAAATAAAAAGTTAGCTAAAATAGTAGGCAAAATTGTTAAGCAATTAAAAAAATCTAGCCATGCTGAAGATGGACATGTTGAATTAAAAGGCACAAAAGTTGTGGCTGTAACCTAGCAACACAACACATCACAAAAGTGTGAGAATGTATAAAATTAGTGTGAGAATGTATAAAATTAGTGTGAGAGTGTATAAAATTAGTGTGAGAGTGTATAAAATTAGTGTGAGTGTATAAAATTAGTGTGAGAGTGTATAAAATTAGTGTGAGAGTGTATAAAATTAGTGTGAGTGTATAAAATTAGTGTGAGAATGTATAAAATTAGTGTGAGTGTATAAAATTAGTGTGAGTGTATAAAATTAGTGTGAGAGTGTATAAAATTAGTGTGAGAGTGTATAAAATTAGTGTGAGTGTATAAAATTAGTGTGAGAGTGTATAAAATTAGTGTGAGAGTGTATAAAATTAGTGTGAGTGTATAAAATTAGTGTGAGAGTGTATAAAATTAGTGTGAGAGTGTATAAAATTAGTGTGAGTGTATAAAATTAGTGTGAGAGTGTATAAAATTAGTGTAAGAGTGTATAAAATCTGTGTGAGAGTGTATAAAATAAGTGTAAGAGTGTATATATAGTTCTGAGGATTCAAGGTTCACTATTTAGTAAACAACTCATAATTTGGGATGACGTCATGGAACGCACCAAAATGGCAGCTTATTTATATTCGAGCTATGGACTAAGCAATGTTCACATTGAACAACACGATATATGTTATTGCAGCGAGTTGGCAGATTTTTGAAAATGTTTTCAAGGGTTTGAACATAAATGTTTGTTCACAGTTCGTTAACCTTCGCTGTAGATAAAGCCGTTAATTCGATGGCTTCGTTTCGGACGTTTGGTAGCTAAGGACCTAACTTGTGCAAACGGATGGCATTGGCAAGGATCATTTTGAATCTATGAAGTGGGCTCATTTTGTGTTTAACTCAAAAGCATATGTGCTTTTTAACCAAAGAACTTTTTTTTTTTTTGGGGACTCAATGAAGATATCCCCGATGGAAGAATAAACTGTACTATTAGTCCCATAAATGATTCGCTTCCAGAGGTTTATGATGTCAACAAAGCAGTTTTGTCATTGCAAGTGAATAATGTCCACACCTATAATTGGTCAGGATTGTGTAGCAGCAGCAGCTTTATAGCGAACATAGAAAACATCACAGGATTGTGCTGTTCTGAAACAGCTATGCCATGCTACCCTAGAATTGCCTTTAATGGGATTACTGTGACCACAAACCACTCTCCATGTGTGTGCCACATATTTACACCCCAGAAAGAAACACTGAATATAACAACATCATATGCCGTCTGAGATATTAATGACCACAGACCAGGAGCCTCCAGTATGATTGTTACAACTGTTGCACCAAGCATTTCATCAGCAGAGCCATATCTATGGAATGTTAATCTGACATTGTTCTTGAATGATGTCCAAGTTAATGAGACATCAGAATCGTGTGGCGGCAGCTACAAGAAGGGAGCGGAAAACATCAAGTTCTGCTGCTATAAAGGAGACTTGCCTTGCTATCCCAGAATTGCCTTAAATGGGATCACTGTAGTTGAAAACTTCTCCTTTTGTGTAAACTACACATTCACATCTAAGAGTGAATCAGTGAAGGTCACAAAATCATATTCTCTCTGTGGTTTTACTAACTACAGGTCATGTGGCTTCTGTTGGATTGGAAATGATAACTTACCACCACTGTGTGTCTATATGTTTGGAATTGGAGTCATCAATGATGGCCTAACATCATCAAGTGCTATGACGATCATCATTTTCAGGAGGACGTGAACTCCCATGGTATATGGTGGATAAGCGGCAGGAACCATTGAAGGCTATGTCTGAAAAGTGTTCCTTCTTGCAGTTTCCTCATATTCCAAGTCCGGCTTGTTGCAGGAGCTACTGAGTTAAGTGCTCTGTGCACACCGTGAGCTGTGTGTCTCATCCGTTTTGATCCTGCTTCGATATCCCGCTTGTTTATGATGAATGATGATATCGTATGACAGGGAACAATTGGCTGTGTTCACTTTCTGCGCGGTTTCGCCTTATGTCTTTTGGCGTGTGCTGAGACTGCTACGATGGGGACTACAGTTACCTGTCTTTGTTTGGGAGGTGAGTTAGTAATTCGGATGATTCCACTGGCACGGGCGGTTGAGCAATTATGGATTTTAATTCGTTTGCTGTGATACCGAGGCCTTCCATAACCAATAACCAACTAATACTACAACAAAAACAAGCCATTTGCTACATTTTAACTCTTTCCCTACAGCCAGACGATTGATATGCCTTGTCTTTCTTGTAGTACCTACAACCAGTCGATGAATCATCCATCTAGAGTTACTAATTAATTTGTGCTGTTTCTCATGTAATTCGTATATTGTCCCAATTACGATGCAGAAATCCAAGCAATAATGTTGGCAATAGAAAAACTGCTGAACAGTAATATTAGCCCACAGCATGTAGTGTTTTTGACAGATGCAAGATTAGTACTTCAGGCACTACAATCCAGAAAATTGCCACATCTGCAGACCTTATTGACTGAACTCTGCAAGCACCATAGGGTTGCCCTGCAGTGGATCCCATCTCACTGTGGAATACCAGGAAATGAGAAAGCAGATCAGTTGGCAAAGTAAAGTTCTACAGGCACACAACTACATGCACCGGTTACATACCATTATAAGAAACAGATAATCAAATCAATCAGAGGACCACAAGCCCCAAATCAGGATGCCTTTCATAATACGAATAATGTGAACAAGTTATTATACACCTCAGAACAGGACACAATCGACTCCACAGTCACATGTATACAAAATTCAAGATCGGCATCTCAACTACATGTACATGTGGAGGTGTCTCAGACTGCTGAACACATACTTCAAGACTGCACTGAATATAGTAGACTGAGGAAAATCCATTGGTCCATAGATACAACACTACAGACAAAACTATATGGGCCACTGCAAGAATTACAAAAGACAGTAGCATTTATAAAGGAACGACATTGCAGATATAGACAACACTTCAGGGGAATGAAAGATAGATAGATGTAATTTGTGTCTACATGTGGAAATTTCTAGCTTCAGAAGTTTTATTGTAAAGAATTCATTATTAAAGTAACAGTGTTTGAATGCAATGTTTGTAAACTATTAGTAGTACAAAGTTTTTATATTATTCGTTATGGTAAAGTATCATAAATCTTTACAAAATCATTTTGAAAACGCCGGACATTCGGCGATCAAAATTATTTTTAAAATACTATGGCACAGGATCATCTCATGAGTAAAAATATAAATATTAAAATAAAATATAATTTTATTGGAAATATTTTTATAAATTGTGAAGAAAAATGGTTTGTGTGTCCAAAATTATTAGGATTCTCAAAGGATTTTCTTATAAAGACAACGTGGGGATACAACCATGCAGGTAGGGTAAATAACAATTTAAAAAAATATTCTCCTGATTCACTTCTTTGGTACAGACCTAGTTTTCCTTTGGTAGGGGAAAAGAACTAAAAGGAAATATTTTTTCTATTTATTAAACAACTCAAGCTAGTGATATCAAGAAAGCAACACATTCTTTCCTTTTGAGTACAAGAAGTAGAACAAATGAAGATGGTCTGCCTCAATTATTACATTACTGAGCTATCAAGTCTACCATCTCTTCACTTCTATTGCAATTATTATTGAAATGAATGCATCTATTTTGCAATAATAATAAACATGTCTACTCTTGCAGCGAGCCAAAATCAATAGTTACCTACATGACTTCTCATACTGAAGATCATACATTTAAAAAGGTGATGATAAAAATCACCAATCAGGAAAAATTAATAACAATGAACAAAGCTAAATTATTGGTAAACACCAGATAAATCATGATGGATAAAGCATTAACTTCATAATGTTATAACAAATACAAGAGATCTCACTTTTGCCTGTCTTTTCTTTCATTTCTTTAGCCAGATGTAGATCAAACTGTCCTTCTCCCCCTTCACAAGCAGAAATTATCTTCATTAAACACTCGACTGCAAACACTCTAGTAGGCCACCTGCAACATGATCAGTCATATAACATATATCACAACAATAAAGATAACATTATCAAACCATTCTAGTACAGATACTTCTACAGTACCATAATAGTATTGATACATTTACTGTATCATAATAGTGCAGATAATTCTCTGGTATCATAATAGTAAGGATAATTCTACAGAATGACAACAGTAAACATCACACAGTGTCATCATAGTAGTAACATTACTGGTATCCTACCAGACTTGATAACAATGGATTTAGGGAATGCAGGGAGCTTGGCAGAAATTTGTGTTGCTACATGCCCACATAGAGTCAGCAAACTGTCACAAATGGTGTTGCTAATGCCCACATAGAGTCAGCAAACTGTCACAAATGGTGTTGCTAATGCCCACATAGAGTCAGCAAACTGTCACAAATGGTGTTGCTAATGCCCACATAGAGTCAGCAAACTGTCACAAAAGGTGTTCAGCATTCAGACCAGCATTAGTAGGCTGTTTCTAGATAGAATTGCTCTTGACAAGCTCTTCCCAGTCAGTTGTACTCTTGCCATCCAATCTTCAGCAAAAGAACAAGCCTTCCTGTGGTCACATTGCCATATAAGATATATCTGGACATCAATCCATCCTGCTTAAGTAATCTGGCCATGTTAAGTGAAGGTGACTGAGCACAATGGTCAAGCAAGGAACCTTGGCAAGTTCCAGCAACTCATTCATGAATGCATCAATGTACAGAACCCACAATTTCCTGCATAAAGTCAGTCCACAGGTTTTGTACACAGCAACCTTGATATTGATAATCAGTATATTGTTGTTTTTTTTTACATGTCTATGATATTATAGTTAGTTATTGAGATTGTACTGATCCTCTTTTATAGCTCTATATCTATGGAAAAAGTGATGGTGGCCTGAGCTAACTAAAGATGTTTTGCACTTTACCAAGAAATCGTTAATGCAGACAGAAACACTATGTATGCAGAGACACATCAGTGGTTGAAATTTCACATGACTACATAATGTGTATGTGAGGTGCCATATAAAAGAGGAACTGATGTGAAACTAATACAGTTGTGTATTATGTGGTCTTATGAGTTGGTCAGAAAGTTGTGCACTTTTGTATGAAGTAGTCAAAGAGACATGTATCTCAAAACTGGTGTATTCACCCCTCTAGGCGATGCACATCTTCCATCATTTCCTCAACTTCCTGATGTCCAGATAACAAAATTCTCCAAAATTGGGCCACCAACCATGTCCCCTGTTCAGTAATCAAATCTTCAGGTTCTCTTTCACACAGCACTCAGCACATGTTATGTATTAGTGGGAAATTTCAAGGGGAAACAGGCAAATAATTGCAGTACTGCAGTAAAGTTGGTAGCAGGGAGCAAGTGGTGGGGTGTAACAAACACTGCTACAAAGATGGTGACAGCTTTACAAAAAAGGGACAATACAAAATATTGACGTTTCGGCCCACATGTGGCCTTCTTCAGGAATCTTCAAACAACAGTGTGTCGTTACAATGATACATTGCTGTCACATCTGTCTCAACAAATTCTTAGTAAAGTGTAAAACTTTTAGACCAAGCCTCTTACAACCTCCAGCTCATGACTACTTATGGAAATATTGGATTTGCTGTATTCTGAGCCATCACACTTTTTTCACATGAATAGCAGTTCTTCAGCAGAAATAATAAAAATAATAAAGAGATCAGAAACATAATGAAATGAATGAAGGTTGCAACATCACAGCCATAAAACATAGATTGCTATTGTTAGTATTAGTATTTGTCTGATAATCCATTCCTCTTCCACGTTAGTCCTTAAATGGGTGTCAGGTGGGCATAGATGTACCATACTCTGGTTTACAGCAAACTTTTATTTCTGCTGTTTTTGATCAACTTCAGTGTGACCTTTTTCTGAGCACTGGATTGTCTTAGCCATTAAACCTTAATTTCTTAGTTGAACTAGTTAGTCTCTTCCCAGTTCTTGGTAGCTGACTGATCAAACACTCAAGAATCATTGACAATTTTATCCCAAATGCAATCTGGCATCTTGCTTCTCTTCCCCAACACATATAAACACACAATAAGATTGAGTTTACACAAATAAGATTAATCTTAATGGAAGAGAATATATCTTCTTCTTCTTCTACCTTTTTAGCTCCCAGTGGAGCATAGGTCTTCAACAAACACTTTCCAAGTCGTTCTGTCTTTTGCCATTAAGAGAATATATGGACAACTAAAAACACTCTTCTTTTTCTTTCCTTCCTCATTTGCCTTTCAGCATTGAGGAGAGATATAATTAGCAGCCTTTTGCTCTGTTTTCCTCTGCTGCTGTTATGTTACCTAGTGCTTCTAATGTTCCGTCAATCCATCTTTTTTCATGGTCGACCCATGGGTCTGGTCTTCTCACATTTATTGAGGGCTCATTGTGTTGTGTTTTGATCTCTCTGCCTTGTCACGTGGCCAAACCATTTCATCTGTTGTATCTTTATATATTCTATGGTTTGGTTTATTCCTAGCTTTTTTTCTCAGTTCTTCATTTCTGATCTTGTCTCTAAGACTATTTTCTGTTATTGGTCTAACAAATTTAGTTTCAGTAGAGGTTACTTTTTTTTGTTGTTCTTGCATCTTGGGTCCAGGACACGCATTGGTAGCACAATGTTGGGATGAAGATTGTGTTGTACAGTGCCTGTTTTGCATCTAGAGTTATTTCCTTGTTAGACAATAGTGGTGATAGCTGTCAAATTATTTGACAAGCTTTGATGCATCTTGAACCTATCTCTGCCAAAAAAAGAAACATTAAGTGATGGATCGAAGATCATAAATTGGCAAAACCATAAGAATATTAAAAGCTGAGTGATTAAGCATACACAAAATGCAAATGTTTCACAATTTCATGCGGTTTAAATAATTAACATATTCTTTAGTGTAGAAAAAAAAAACAACAAATCAGTGTTAACTATCCTAGCATACTGATACCTAGGTGCCACTGATGGGTGGGTTATATCTGGCTCAGCAGCTTTGAAGGTGGCACCAATATCATCTCCCTCCTCACCATCATTATCACCTTCTCCTCCATCATCAATCTCATTGTCTGTACTAGCAGCATCTGTGGAAAGAATGTTAGTTGGATTTAGAAACTTCAGAAAATTATACAAAATGATCATTGTACATAATCAACAACCTTTCCCTACAGAGAGTTTTAGCAGGGGAACTACTGTTGTTTATACAAGATGACTGACTCTAGACAGTAGTTTTTTTAGTCTATATTCTACTATCTCACATCTGTTTACTGTCCCTTGCTTACTATACTCTTTATCTATTTCTATTTCTAAACAAAAGGAAAAGCTCTTCTGCTATTGGCCTATAGGCAATACTGTTTAGGCACTGATATTTTTACACAACTGCCAGTACATTTATGGAGGACTTGACATCACTATGTCAGGTTGGCCTACTTTCTTTAAGACGAACTCTAGTCCAAATTATTTGGATTAATTTTTGAAAGGGATTAACTCTTCACATTCCCAGTAATGCTCACTCTGGAGCAGTGCCAATAATGCTCTCTCTGACACTTTGTGAATTGTCTCAATGATTCTGTCTATTTTTAAGTTTCCTGGACTTTCAATGTGTAGAAGAATGGTTTTCCCTTGACATTTCCGCTTCTGAAAGTGGAAGTTGCTGCATGTTGGGAATACATTTGATTTATAAAGTGTACATTGGATTTTTTTTTTTTTAGAGTGTGTGTGTTATTTCTTATATAATCATGACTTTGGATGAAACCCTAGTTCTCTATGGGTTATTTAAAAGACCTGATTTTTTTATCCTGCCAGGGCTTGTAGTGCTTTTCACCGCCCATCTCTATTCTGGGCAAGATGTTCGATCTTATCTAATGGGTCTATGCCTGCCAACTTTGCTTCTCTTATAAGTGTTCTTTCTATAAGTGTTCTTTCTAGTGTCTCTTTAGGTCTCTCTCTTTTTTTTGTATCCTGATGTTTTCCATAGAAGAGCCTGTTTTTTAATTCTCTTGTTGTCCCTTCTCAGTACATGTTTGAAATATTTCCATCTTCTTTCCTTAATTGTAGATGAGATCTTTGCCTGCATGGCCATTATTTTAAAGACTACAACAGAGCTAAATTTGCATAAGAAAAATGTTTGTATGAGCAGTGTGTCAAATTATAAGCCATGTACAGATCATACTACTCATAGGATATGAAATGTTTCTACATTGTGTTACTAGATACTGTGACTAAATCAAATGTGAATTCCATTATATTGAACATTCAATTATAAAATAAATAAATGACTACAGTAAACACAAAATAACATCTGGAATAAAATTTGGACCCGATTTTATTTAAAAACCATGATTCATAATTTGGTAACATTTTCAATTTTCAGCTTTCTTCACGTCTTAAGTACTGATCCCAAAAGATTGTATGACATACAAATATTATTTCCATGTTGTGCAATATTCTTTCTTTAATTTGATATATATCTCTCTCTCTGCAATCAAGACTCAATCAGAGTGGGATTCCAGATTCTCACATGAAGACAGCTGTCTGTTTAAGTGAATTGATCGACCCCAC
Organism: Megaustenia siamemsis; assembly: GCA_032433765.1. Classification (NCBI taxonomy): domain Eukaryota; kingdom Metazoa; phylum Mollusca; class Gastropoda; order Stylommatophora; family Ariophantidae; genus Megaustenia; species Megaustenia siamemsis. The sequence continues at coordinate 77,798,020 of JAVIAB010000124.1, forward strand.
AGACAGAACATCATAATTAGAGTCTATTAGATCCACTCTGATTGAATACCTGTTAAAACGTTGCACTGTGTTCTGCGCCAGTGGCCCAAGTAACTAGAGGTGACTAACACAGACATGCGCACACAAAGATATGAGATGTGACTAACACTTACATGCACACGCGCACGCAAGCGCACGCACGCACACACACACACTAAGATATGAGATGTGACTAACACAGATACACACACTAAGATATGAGATATGACTAAACACAGTCATGCACACACAAAGATATGATACATGACTAACATAAACATGCACTCACAAAGATAGGAGATGTGACTAACATAGACATGCAAACACAAAGATATGATATATGACTAAACACAAACACACAAAGAAATGAGACATGACTAACATAGACACACATTACAGTAGGAGATGTGACTAGCATGGACATACACACAAATATATGAGACATGACTAACATAGACATGCACACACAAAGGTGTGAGATGTGACTAACATAGACATGCACACAAGGATATGAGATGTGACTAACATAGACATGCACACAAAGATATGAGATATGACTAACACAGACATGCACGCACAAAGATATGACACATGACTAACACAGACACACACTAAGATATGAGATATGGCTAAACACAGACACACACAAAGATATGAGACATGAATAACATGGACACACACCAAGATATGGGATATGACAAACAGGACACACACCAAGAGCCATGGCTAGCACAGAAATACACTAAGATATGAACCATGGCTAGCACAGAAACACATTAAGATATGAGCCATGGCTACCCCGGAAATACACCAAGATATGAACCATGGCCAGCACAGACACCCACCAAGATATGAACCATAGCTAGCACGGATATACACTAAGATATGAACCATGGCCAGCCAGACACACACTAAGATATGAATCATGGCCAGCCCAGACACACACCAAGATATGAGCCATGGCCAGCACATACACCCACTAAGATAGGAACCATGGCTATCACATACTCACACAAAGATAGGAGCCATGGTTAGCACAGACAATCACCAAGATATAAGCCACGACTAACATATACGCTTGGTAACGTCCACCAAAGTTTGTCTGAGGTTCCCGGTAAAGTTTTTACTGACGACCACGAAGATCCAAAACTTGCAGGCACGGTGGGTGTGGCTGGCGTGCTGGAAGATCAGCCGGATAAGACCTTCAGAGAATGTCAATTTCATGTCCCCTGAGTTTTGAGTCTGCATCAGACAGTACAGCCTGGCCATGTGGGTGGGTGCGTTCATGATGATGTAAGACAGAGACAAGGCAAAGAGCATCCTAGCCACACGAACCTTGGTGTTAGCTCGCACTGAGCTCCACCTAGGATTGATGATCGGTTTCAGATCAGAAACTTCCAGCATCGGCAGGCCACTGAGCTTCTTCCACTGGGATTTGTGTATGATGGACAGAACGATCGTGAAGAGCATGATAGTAATGGCGATTAGTGGTAGTTGCAACGTTACTTCCAAGTCAATGTAGGTTATTATGTGCAAGAACATCAGCCTTGGACTTGGCAAGCATTTCTCAAGACCTATCTCGTTTGGCGTTACCTCAGCATCAACAGCAGTGGCCATATACAGCAACAACGACAAGAGTAGAATGCACATGACCACGATACTGGCGCGTCACTTTGTGCACATAACCACAAAGCTAGTTGGATGACATATGGTGATGTAATTCTCCACTGTTATGCACACAACATACTCCAGGCATTGTGCCAGTAAAAGGTAGACTATAACGGCTGCCGTTGAGAATGAACGAAATTCTGCAAATTCAGATCTTGGCCCTAATTTGATATATATGTTTTATTTAAAAACAATATTTTTACATTGGGTAGTTCACAAATCTAAGTCAAATATGTCAGGTCAAACCAGCAAACTAATTAGGAAGGTAAAGAGTTAAGTCACTTTTCTGTTGTTTAAAAACTTTATTTTTATTTTATCCTTTGCTTATTCAGTTCTCTCATTCATCTACAAATCAACATTTTCAGAACCTCAATTTCCTTTTCTGTTTAAATATTTGATAAAAAAATGTGCCGAAGTTAACCACCACAGAAATGAGAGGAAAGCAAGCAGATGGAGCAACTAGACAAAACCAAATTAGAAATGACAACATGAGAGAAAATATCAATAGAGAAAACAACCAGAACTACATACTCAAATCAAATGGTGTGACCATCTTGAAAGTTTGCCTTGTCATTCTATACAAGGCATTTGTGCATATACCAGAGATGAGGCAATGTAGGAAGGTAGTGGTGATAGATAGTGTAATGTTTACCAGTAGCATGGCAATGAGGATCAGACAATGAGGATCATGGCAAGGACAAGAGCAATTTATCTGGTCAATCACAATGAAGTCTGTGTGCTGAATGACTCAATGAGCATGATCTGCCAAGTCTAAACATGCTCTGTCTGAAGCAATGACTAGACTCATTACAGAGGTCAAAGGTATGAAGGAAGTTGTATCCCTCTTGTTTGCTCTGTGTTATGCCAGTGTTGAGGGCAACAAAAGACCAGGTAGACTGGCTAGTTTTGAGTTCACAGCAGAAGATAGCTAGTGGATAGGGCAGATATTAACAACCTCAGATATGAGTAGAATGGATGATTTTGCTAGAAGTGAAACTACATCTCTGTCTAGACTTGTGAACTTGGGCTGAAAATTTGCACTGCCAACAGAACAATATTCTGAATGAATGAAAAGAACTGTCAACCAACTTCGAACTGTCACAGTCTGCTGCGTGCTGACAAATTTTTGAAGAAAAGATTGAAGTACTTACTGATGTGTTCGCAGTGTAGTGTTGAAGGTCGGAGTGCAACGTAACATAAAAAAAAAAGGAAAATATAAGAAAAGAATGGAGCAGAGTTCAAGTTAGATGGAGGGACAGCATCAAATGATGATGGTGAGGCAGCTTGAAGAGCAAAAACTAGAGCTTTGTAGCTCCTTCACTAACTAAAAATGAATAAAGTGAAGACAAAAATTTTGAACGGAAATAACACTTTAGTATTCTCAAATTCCAAATAGAATTCCAAAACAGGATCTTTTATCATCAGGATGCAGAAAAAGAGGAAGCCTAAAAGAATACTAAAAAGAACACTAATAAGAGGAGCAAAGAAGGCAGACATAGACTCATTAGATAAGATCGAACATCTTGCCTAGAATAGAGATAGGTGGCGAAAAACACTACAAGCCCTATCTGACATCTAACTGTGCAGGAAGGATCAAGAATTAAGAATTCTCAAAATTAGCTCAAATATATTATCCAGTCTTACTAAGGTACGTGAAAGTTTTTGCTGAAGCAAAAAACTCACCAGTCGATGCCGACAGCACATCTTTAAGTAATGCCAGCCATCTTCCTAGGTTGGCTATAGCCAGGGACTGCAACAAAGAGTCTATAGTGTCCCTTAGGTCTGACAGGAGCTGACTATCAGTCTCAGTGTCCAACATTCCAAACAGAACCCCTTCAAGACCTGAAATAAAGCAGGGTTAACACTTAATTATTGTTACCTAATTTTATTCTTCTTAAAACAAAAAAAAAAGGAAAGTCAAACATTTGCTTTAACTTATGTGTGAGCATAATTGTCATTCTCATCTAATGATCATTCATTGCTGTATGAGTTTGTATTTTCTCTAAGATTATATTTTCTCTTTTTAATAGGATTCTTTATTTAATGTAAAAAAAATTGTAATTTTCTGCTTTATTGTGATTCCTTTTTTCTTTCGTTGTTCATCGGATGAGTTGCACAGTGTTTTGTACATTAAGGTTCAGTCTCCAGCACCCATTCACTCAGGAGTACTTCTTTGGTTTTTTTTCTTAACCCTTGTGCAGTAAAGCAGTTGATTGTAGCTAAGTTGTTTCTCCCAGAAAAGAAATCTTTTGGATTGACAAGTCTTTTATACCCAAATTTATATAAAGTTATGTTTAAGGACAGTGTTTTCTTAGTGAATGTTTCCACTAATGTGAAATCTGTAACACTGAAGTGAAAGTAGTCTGACAGCAGATACCAAGTATTTTAACCATACAATCATGTTGTTTGCATACTCCAGATTTATATCTCTAATGAGGTCCCAAGGGACTGAACTTTGCGTGAATGTCACTTTCCAAGCTATTCTGTTCTATCTGTCTTCTTCAAGAATTCCTTGGTCTTCCTCTTTGTCTTCTTCCCTGGGGATTCCAAAAAAGGGCCTGTTGTTTAATACTCTCAGTTGGCTTCCGCAGTGTGTGTCCTAGCATTGGAGTTGAAAATTTTTATTTTAGTATTTAACCTAATTTCTTTGGACTTCCATGTTTCTCAGTGCAACAAATGCTCCTCTTGCTTTTGATATCCTTATTTTGGTATTATTTTCTGTTCCTCTCTCTGTGTCTATATTACTGCCCAGATATATGTAAGATTTTATGTCTAGTATAGGTATTTCTTCTATTTTTATTTGTTTATTGAAAACCACATTTCTACAGACTCCAGTGATTTTCTTGTCTGTTGTCCTATTGCCCATGATTCGCATCCATATGTTAAGACTGGCTCTACATAACATTTAAGAACTCCTTTTCTTGTTTCTATTGTCAAAAATGGATTGCATAGTATCATCCTTATTTTTTTTAAAGCTGCTTTTGCCTGAGCCATTCTGCATCTCACCTCTTTTGTATATCTTCCATCTGAGGTTAACAAAGTTTCAAAATATTTAAATTCATTTATCTGTTTTAATATTGTTCCACTTGACTTTATTTTGCACTGAGGTGATGTCTTTTTCTTTGGTGTTACCATTACCTCTGTCTTTTTGCTATTAAGCCTTTATTTTTGCTTTCTTTCACTATAATGTCCAACATTTCTTGTAACTCATTTTCACTCTTAGCGATTAAGACTGTATCATCAGCATACCTTATATTATTTATATTATGACCTCCAATTGTTATTCCAGACATGTCCCTTATGGGTCTTAAAATAATCTCACTATAAATATTAAACAAATCTGGTGACAGCACACAACCTTGTCTAACACCCTGTTTTATTTGTTGAAACATCCCCAATTGGTTTCCAGTTCTTATGGCCACTGTTTGTTGCCAGTACATGTTCTTTATTATTCTTAGATCTTTGCTAGGTTGTGTGATAGGAGAGCTATATCATCAGCAAAGTCTAAATCATCAATTCGCTTGGTCAGTGACCACTGGATTCCATTTCTGTTGTTTTAAGTTATTTTTATAATCCAATCTATGGCCAGTAGAAAGAGAAATGGAGATAGAAGGCATCCCTGTCTTACTCCTGTTCTTATTTCAAATGCTTCTTTAAGCTGTCCTTCATGCACCACACTACATTTCATTTCATACATTGTTTTTATCAGTTTAATAAACTTTATGGGGATTCCGTAATGACTCAGCAACTTCCAAAGAATTCCTCTGTCTAAACTATCAAATGCCTTTTCGTAATCTATGAATCCAATATAAAGTGGGGACTGTAGTTCTAAACTTTGTTCAACTATTATACATAGGGTAGTCATTTGATCAGCACATGATCTGTTCTTCCTAAAACCTGCTTGTTCATCTCTCAAATGTTTCTCTATGGCCTCTTTTAGTCTCTCCAGAATGATTCTGCTTAATATTTTTCCTGGCACTGATAGTAGCATAATTCCCCTATAATTTGTGCAATCCTGTAAACTTCCTTTCTTTGGTAGTTTGATCATATAACCTTCTTTTTCCAGTATTTAGGTATCTCCTCCCTCTCCCAAATTTTATCTGATAGATTGTGTAACATCTTGGTATAGGTGTTAATACTTCCCTACCCAGTGAGCTCATATTTACTGCTGATAGGGGTAAAATGTATGAACTTTTAATTATCACAACCACTCACAATTATTTTTTCTTAATCTAGTTGTAATATCAGCAAAACAAACATGAAGACCTGTTTCCTTTGATATGAAACTTATTTTTATTCCAATCTCTCTGATTTATATTTTTCTGTATTACATAACTAAAAATATTTTTTTTACAACCGAAGAGAAGGACAATTGTAACAATAGTGTATATAAAAAATAAAATGTACGCACACACCAGCACACATGAACATATAGATTTTGAATTATGGTCATTAATACCAACCTGTTTCTGCAATATGTGCAGTTGTCTTGGCATCTTTTCTAGTACCAACAATTGAAAGAGCCAAAGAACTGACATCACATGCCTCCCTAGTAGCCAGCTGTCGTAAACAAGAGACAGCAGCTCGACGCAACAAAAGGTGGGCACTTACCAAGTTTTCCTGACAAAATCATGTATGTAGTGAACATTAAAACAGTATATATTTAGCTTTTTCGCATTAAAAATGGTTAAGATATATTAACATACTAACATTCTACAACTCATCTTTCTCTATAATCTACTGAGCATAGGCATCAGAATGCAGAACATAATGTATCAAGTTAAACTAGGACAGTAACCATAAATTAAAATTTTATATGAAATCATGTCTGTAATTTAAAATCCAGTTATATTTGTTACACTGCTTTTAAACCTATTTTTGACAGCAACATCTATATGTGGTTTTAAAATATGTATATGGCAGAACTGTAGCAACAACAAAGATCACTTCTGTTTATAATAAAAACTGAACAACAACCATACTGTGGTAATTTGTGAGTAGTTATGATAAAATAACAAAATCAGGCAAATGAGATTGTGAGATTAGGTGAAACTCACTTTTGGGTTGTGTATCTTTATAAACCCTTCCGCTGGTAACAACGTATTAACACATTTTTAACCCTGGATGTTATGGACACATATAGATGTGTTGTACTGATGATGCTATCAACATGTTCAAGCCTTTTCATTCAAATTTCTGTTGTGTTAAGTCATTTCGTTTAAATTTCTATTTTAGTCCAACATGGCGGGAAAGCTGAAGCTATTTTTAGATATGATGACCTCTGTTCACACATTAGATTGACTTAGCCCTATGAAAATTTCTTTACATTTCATAATTGAAGACAGAAAGAAAATTTGGGCCATGGTAATGGTCACAGAACACACCCACATTTTTATCACCTTGCTTATTTTGTTTCCTGTATTGTAAGATATATTGTTTTTCTACCCTGGCTAAAAAGTAAATTCACAATGATGAAGAACTGATGAAACTTATTTTGGAAGAGTGATAGAAGACGAACTTGAAATTTATACAGGGTGTCCAACATGCTACCTTGCATTTTCTCAATTATCCTAAGACTGGTAAAGATGTTGCAATGAAATTTGAATATTGGTATGTTCATTACATGAGAAATGAAAAGAGTTGTGTCTGTAGCATACGCATGTACACCTAACTGTTGCGACATGCCTCTCTCCTAATCGCTGTCATTTGTCTGAGGATGCATACACAATACGATTTGGTTGTGGGTGTTAGTATAACAGAACTTGATTTCACACAGGATAATATTTGTCAGCTGCACTGTGAACTGTCATGTGTAAACTCCTAAGTTCTGTACACTAACACTTTACAACAGCCAAATTGTATAGGCACCCTCAACTAAAGGTAAGAGATGTGTCAGTCTAGCATGTCGCAACCATTAGACGTCTCACACACACACCACAGACAATTCTCTCTCTCTCTCTCTCTCACACACACACACACCACAGACACATTTCTCACACACATACCATAGACACATTTCTCACTCACACACGAACCACAGACACATTTCACATACTACAGACATTTCTCGCACACATGCACACCACAGACACATTTTTCTCTCTCTCTCTCACACACACCACAGACACATTTCTCACACACACGGACACCACAGATGCATTTCACATATAGACACATTTCTAACAAACACGCACACCACAGACACATTTCTCACACAATGAATGTACTCCTGTTCAATTTTCATTGCAATATCTTGATCTGTCTTAGAATTATTGAGGAAATTAAATGGATCGGGCGGACATCATCAATGCCCTCCGGGAAGTGGGAAGGACATAGGACTTTGACAACCATGAGTCCACATCACTCCTTCGAAAGAAAGAGATGGGAGTTAAGATGGGCACAGCCAGAAACGAGAAACTTAATGGGCTTGTAAGAAGATTAATTAACCAACACAGAACTGGAGTCATGAGTCGCTGGACACTTTGAGACTTGCTGAAGAGGGGATCTGAGCACCTATGGACATGTTCGGAGTGCAATGATGATGACCCGCTAATAACTCAATAACTGCATGGACCTGTAGCATGTGAGACACCTTGTAGTTCTGTGAGTGTAAGAGGTGATTTGAGGGTGTTTAGACAGCCATCAACTGGACCTGTAGCATGTGAGACACCTTGTAGTTCTGTGAGTGTAAGAGGTGATTTGAGAGTGTTTAGACAGCCATCAACTGGACCTGTAGCATGTGAGACACCCTGTAGTTCTGTGAGTGTAAGAGGTGATTTGAGGGTGTTTAGACAGCCATCAACTGGACCTGTAGCATGTGAGACACCTTGTAGTTCTGTGAGTGTAAGAGGTGATTTGAGGGTGTTTAGACATACATCAACTGGACCTGTAGCATGTGAGACACCCTGTGAGTGTAGGAGGTAATTTGAAGGTGTTTAGACAGCCATCAGCTGGACCTGTAGCATGTGAGACACCTTGTAGTTCTGTGAGTGTAAGAGGTGATTTGAGGGTGTTTAGACAGCCATCAACTGGACCTGTAGCATGTGAGACACCTTGTAGTTCTGTGAGTGTAGGAGGTAATTTGAGGGTGTTTAGACAGCCATCAACTGGACCTGTAGCATGTGAGACACCTTGTAGCTCTGTGAGTGTAGGAGGTAATTTGAGGGTGTTTAGACAGCCATCACCTGGACCTGTAGCATGTGAGACACCTTGTAGTTCTGTGAGTGTAGGAGGTAATTTGAGGGTGTTTAGACAGCCATCAACTGGACCTGTAGCATGTGAGACACCTTGAAGTTCTATGAGTGTAAGAGGTGATTTGAGGGTGTTTAGACAGCCATCAACTGGACCTGTAGCATGTGAGACACCTTGTAGTTCTATGAGTGTAAGAGGTGATTTGAGAGTATTTAGACAGCCATCAACTGGACCTGTAGCATGTGAGACACTGTGTAGTTCTGTGAGTGTAAGAGGTGATTTGAGGGAGTCTTGTCAGTTATCAACATCGACTGGAAAGACAGATAGGGAAATATTGAGCACCCAACATCATCAGAGTTGAACAGTAACAATGAAATACAATCAACACAGCAGAAATTTGAACCAATTTTATTGTCTTCCAATAATTTGAGAGCAGCTGTCTGCAGAGCAAAGAAGATATGCCACTGCAACTAGTACAAATGCTCCATCAACAACGTCAAAAAGAAGAGTCCTAGAGAAAATAAGTGGTATGTTAAAAAAAAGCTATGAGAATTGAGATACATGTGCAAAGACTGTGATGTTGCATTGTATGTTACTCCTTGTAATGAAATATTTTATACACAAAAACACTACTGAAAAAAAGTATTTACTTTCTTTATATTTGATTATTTGGAAAATATTTGTGAAAAAATGTTATCAACCATATAAATATTTTTAAGTGCATGGTAACGTAAGATAAATTATGAGTAACAAACAACATGTATAAATTTTTGAGGGACAAAAACAGTGGGCACCGTGAACATCTGAACCTGTGCCAACAAAAAAATATTTAATTTAGCATTGTGTGGCATCCAAGCAAAAATGCTTATCATTGTAGGTCAAGGTATTCATGGAGGCTTTAGCAGCAAAAAGTTGATAGATGTTGACAAAAGTGTTTCCTAATGATTGGACTAAGAATTTGTTGAAAATACTGAAGAGAAGGTAATAGTTTTACATTTAAGCTTTCATTTATGTTGTGAGAACAGTTGCAATGCCTAAGATAGCACTGGGTTATCAATATAAAAGTTGCAGTTAAGCCAACTACCAGGGAAGGATAAGTTCAGTCAACCCAAATATAAAAACTAGTAATTAGTTTCACATACAAGGAAAAATAAAAATAGCTAGAAAAAGCACCAGCACCTCACCTAAAAATCCTGCCTTGCTTATTATATTTGAGAGATCTGAATTATTGTTTTCTTTGTAATTATGAACTTGTAGTTTTGTACTTGTCTTCAATAATGACTCACTTTCTTCAATTTATTAAAAATGAATATTTTTGTAAAAATTAAGATTGAGAGACTTACACAAAGATGGGGTACCAGGTTGGAGAGATTTAAATGTCTTGGTGCAAACATGTGCAGTTGTTGCAGACAAGCAATGGCTTCAGCTTGAACCAAAGAATCTGGATGGTCCTGCATGACAGCACAGCAAACAAGGCAGTAGAGACGAGCAGTGCTGACAGCACTAGAATTTCCTGCAGATTAAAACAGATGCTTTAACATTTATGGGAAAAAAATGAACTTTTTAATTTCTATTATGAGGAAGGGGACAAAAGCAGAATATTTTGTTTTCCTTTGCAACTGTATTTGTAAGCTTTGTTAGACTGATGTAAGTCTCAAGATCTTGAATTAACCTGAAGAACAGTTTCTAATACATTTGTACATTTTGCACACACCTAACTTCCTTGTATCTTGACTTCTAATCTTACTTTTCTTATTAAGGAAGTGGTCTACAATAAATGTAGAGACATGAATGTACTGGACCCCAAAGTGCAGCACAATACAGGACAAAGCAATCTGATAAGAAACAAATGAAGAAGCCCCTTTTTGTCAAAAACATTTTCTATCAAAACCATTTGAGTATGTTTTTGGCTCTTGGAAATCATTTTCTATCTCCTAGACAATGTAGGCAATGCTGTGCTGCCAAGACCCTTCTCACTGGAGAATTTACCTGTTTTATTTCTTTAATGTGTCACATCTATTCCCCTTTAGAGCAGATGACAGCCCATAAAATAGAAATACTAGACTTTGTTTGAAGATCTTTTCCAATAAGTGTCAGACTGTGCACAGGAGCCGCACTGTACCTCGTGATACATCTCTGTTTTAGGTGAGTCTCAACCTCGACAAGGGAGATGATCTCTGTCACTTTGCCTTTAATCTCAGTGTTGTTCTTGATGTATGTCTATGGCCTCTTTTTTTGTTGCCTGCTGTGTCCCATTTAAAGACTTGCTTTGCGATTCTCTTGTTATCTCTTCTCATTACATGGCTGACACATACATATTATGTGCCACATCAGTCTGGTATTAATCTTGTGTTCGGTAAGTTTTCCCACAAAGATGAGGAAGCTGATATGTCTGTAAACATTTGGGTTTGATGAATCCTCATAATAATTTTTTTTATAATCTCTGACTATGTCTGCAGTACAATTTCCCTATCCAAGCCTCAATTTAAGACAATCAAAAGCTTTCCTTTTACCTTTGTGTCAATTCTTATTTGTTATGTGTTTTACTTGGATTCATTTTTCTTTTGCAATCATTTTTCTCTTCAACTTCTTCCATAGTTGTATTGGATACATATTCTTATGTTTCAGTTATAACTTGATAACTCATAGCCTAAGGTGTCTTTTTATCTGCTGGGATATCATTGTGGTTTATATCAGTAAAGTAATTTATTACTGCTGCTTTTTATTTATTTCAATAAATGACAATGCATTTCTTTCATTTCGTATCAATTAACCTTGAAGCTCTGGTCCAATAGATGTGATCAAAGCTGACAGACACTTTCCTAGGCACTGATGCACATCCACAGTTGCTGGAGGAACTGATAGAAGAAGCTGCAGCACCAGAGATAGAGTGGGCTCCACATAGCTGCGGTACATGGGGCCTCCAGAATCAGCAATGAGAGCAAGAGCATGGAGAGCCCATACCTGTAAAGTCAAATTAAATTTAATTAAATAATTAAAATTAAAAAACAGACAGTTCTTATTTTACAAGGCATATTCCAGTGAAACCCATCCCAGTGGCTTTATTACAAACATACATAAGGTACATCAGCAGGCGTAGCAGAATTAAATCAAGCAATTGTTATGAAGTATGAACCAGGGTTATTTAGAAAAATCACAATAGGCATTTAGATATGTGTCCCATTGCTTGGGTCGGTGGTGGATACCGTCCAAGAAAAATTAGTTTGGATTCTCATTGAACCAATTCGTCACAGAGGCCATGACATCTGCATCAGAATATAATTGTTGTTCCTTTAGAGATTTTTTAAAGGGTCAGAGCAAATGAAAGTCACATTAGGACAGGTCAGGGCTGTAGGCTGAGAGTTGTAGAACTTCCAACCGTCACACCATAGAAAAAACATGTATGATCTGTTATTCTTGATGGTTCTATGCAGGTTGTCTAGTGTGTCTTTAAAATCAGGCTCTTTAAAATCTGCCAGCAGAAGCCCCTCATGGTCAAAAAGGTCACCGCCCAATAATCGACCACGGATGGATTCCATATCACACCTGCTATTTTTCCAAAAGTTATTTTTATTAGTTTTTTTTTTAGTTATTTCCTTTAATTTTTAAGTTTTTATTTTGACAGCATTCACCATATTTGCCAGAAACAATACAGCCTTTGTTAGTTATTTCCTTCTAGGAAAATAATATTTAAAAAGACTAATAAACTTGGCGGAATAAATGAACACTTTTCAGACACTTATGATGTGGCAATAATTATTTTTGTTTGGCTAAGTTATGAGAGGATAAATAATGATGATTTGAAGGCCGCAGGTTGACTATATGTCATCGGACCAAAGATGGTGAAATGTGGGCTGCAATGGCTTTCTTTAATTCCTGGATCTTGCTGGAGAAGTTCAAACTAGTCCTGCCTAGAGGTCTGCAATACTAGGTCTTCAAAATGAGTAGACCCCATCACTACAGAGGAAACAGTGATCCAAGCCTGTGGCTTTAATGCAGACTGTTACCAGGAAGACTGATTGGGAGTTCAATGTGAGGTCTTGGTCAGCTAAAGGACTGCTGACCTTGAGGATCTCCCTAACAAGATGGTTACAACACAAACAAATGGGCAATAACAAAACGCTAGGAGATAACTGACAGCACAACATCATGACATTGAGTCAGCAATAGAACTGAAGAACAGTTTGATGGGGGAAAATGTGTGACACTTCATGACATCAGTTTGTCTGTTACATGGATTGCTCAATGTAATCTGACCACTACATTTTTCATTGCCACATAAACAGAGATGGAGGAGAAAGAGAATGCGAGAGGGGGTAGAGAAAGCAAAAGAGAGAGAGAGAGAGATAGAAAAGAGAGAAAGATTGAGAGCAGGGGAGAGAGAGAGATAGAAAAGAGAGAAAGATTGAGAAAAAGAGAGAGAGAGAAAAGGTTCTTTAAAATTGAGGTGAAAATTGGCACTGAATTAAAAAAATTCCCAACATGAAAGAACAAGACAAAAAATTTTTTTAAAATAAGAAAGACTTTCAATTCTGACTGCTCATAAAGAGGTGCAAAAATGCCATGCTGAAATTGGATGTGTTGGGCCATAAAGGCACAAATATCACAGCCTAGCTCCAAACCATAACACATCTCATCATCATCTTCATCAAGTACGGAGCAAGTTGGCATAGGTGATCATGTCTCTCCACAACTTTCGATCTCGACAGTCATCTATCATTTCTGTTCTTGACCACCTGCCAAGCCATTCTCTTAAGCTGTCTGGAATCTTTTCTCTTTTCTTTCCTCTATCTCTTCGTCACTCGATTTTCCCATTTGTTACCATATATATTTCAGCTGTTCTCTTCTCAGTACATGGCCAAAAAAATTATGATTGTTTCTCCGTAATATTGGAAATTTGTTTCCAATGTTGTATTGGAAACGTTTTCATTACTCTTCTTAGCTGTCCATGGTATTTTCAACATTCTTCTAAAAAACCACATTTCTACAGACTCCAGTGATTTCCTTGTCTGTTGTCCTATTGCCCATAATTCACACCCATATGTTATGACTGGCTCTACATAACATTTAAGAACTCTTTTTTGCAGTTTCTATTGTCAAAAATGGATTGCAAAGTATCTTCCTCATTTTTTTGGAAAGCGACTTTTGCCTGAGCCATTCTGCATCTCACCTCTGTTGTACACCTACCGTTTGAGGTTAACAAAGTTCCAAAATATTTAAATTCATTTACCTGTTTTAATATTGTTCCACTTGTCTTTATTTTGCACTGAGGTGATGTCTTTTTTTTTTGTTGTTTCCATTACTTCTGTCTTTTTGCTATTAAGGCCGAGTCCTTTATTTTTGCTTCCTTTCACTAAACATATAACACATCTACACCCACTTAAAGTAAATGGCGGATGGGACTTCCGTTTCCGAAGATGGTGGATGTAGGTCACGTTCTCTCGATCGCTGCAGAAAGTGCATTCGGGGTCTGATTAATTTCGGTTCTCCATTGCACTTTTCTGCGTTAAAGTCAAAAGGATGATCTACTTATTACATCTGCACTGCTAAAGCGAAGTCATACGCCGGCAACAACCCCTTTTTGACAAATCAAGTGCTGTGAATGCGACCTTCCACCATCTAGACTTGATCTGCGCTTTACGTCACATTGATGCTGTTCATGACCATTGTTGGAATTCTTTGACGCAAGTTATTTACATGTTACTCATTAATGTAAAATGCTTCGTCAGCCAGAGTTTTACCTCTTTATGGTATTTGCACCGTGTTTTGTTCGTCATAGGCTGCTTTCACTAGAGTAATCAGGAATCTAAAGGGAGCGAAATTGTTTTGTGTATGACGTTGTTGTGTGCTACATCATCGTAATGGTTCATCGTTTATCCCTAGACCGGCCGTACGCTAATCTTACGGTCTGTTGTTTGATGTGCAACGGGGATAATCTGATGACTAACTGTGTGTCTATATGTTCGGAATTCGAGTCAACAACGATGGCCTAACACCATCAAGCACAATACATTTTTTAAAAATATGACTATCATCATTTTCAAGAGGACGTGAACTTCCGGTATATGGTGGATAGGCGGCGGAAACAATTGAAGGCTATGCATGAAAAGTGTTCCTTGTTGCAGTTTCCTCATATTCAAAGTCTGGCTTGTTGCAGGAGCTACTGAGTTAAGTGCTCTGTGCACACCAAGAGCTGTGTGTCTCATCCATTTTGATCATGTTTCGATATTCCAATTGTTTATGATGAATGATGATATCGGAACGGTTGGCTATGTTCACTTTCTGCGTGGTTTCACCTTATGTCTTTTGGCGTGTGCTGAAACTGCTATGATGGGAACTACAGTTAAACTTTCTTTGTTTGGGAGATGAGATATTAATTCGGATGATTATCCTGGCACGGGTGGTTGAGCACTTATGGATTTTAATTCGTTTGCAGTGATACCGAGGCCTTTCATAACCAAATAACCAAAAGACGGATGATGAAGAGAACTTAATTCCTTCAGTAGTTGCCGGGTAAATGCAGACAGTAAAAGGAAAGAAATCTTATAACTACAGCATTAATATGTCCACCATAAACAAGTGTAGTTGAACATATAAATATACATTGCAATGCAGATGAGGAAAAAAAGATTAACAGTCATAGGGGCTCCCTTTTTATGTGCAAAGCCAGAGTTAAACTTTAACAATGTAAAAAGTAGGCTATGATCAAGAATGATGCTGACATCTATTTTGCTATCAAGTTAGAATGATACTGACATCTGTTTTGCTATTGTGTTAAAATGATGCTGACATCAATTTTTCTATCATGTTAAAATGATGCTGACATTAATTTTGATATCATGATAGAATGATACTGACATCTGTTTTGCTATCGTGTTAAAATGATGCTGACATCAATTTTGCTATCATGTTAAAATGATGCTGACATCAATTTTGATATCATGTTACAATGGTGCTGACATCTATTTTGCTATCATGTTAGAATGATGCTGACATCTATTTTGATATCATGTTAGAATGATGCTGACATCTATTTTGCTATCATATTAGAATTATGATGACATCTATTTTGATATCATGTTAGAATGATGCTGACATCAATTTTGCTATCATGTTAGAATGATGCTGACATCTATTTTGCTATCATATTAGAATGATGCTGACATCTATTTTGCTATCATGTTACAATGATGCTGACATCTATTTTGCTATCATGTTACAATGATGCTGACATCTATTTTGCTATCATGTTAGAATGATGCTGACATCAATTTTGATATCATATTAGAATGATGCTGACATCTGTTTTGCTATCATTTTAGAATGATGCTGACATCTATTTTGCTATCATGTTAAAATGATGCTGACATCAATTTTGATATCATGTTACAATGATGCTGACATCAATTTTGCTATCATGTTACAATGATGCTGTCATCTATTTTGCTATCATGTTAGAATGATGCTGACATCTATTTTGATATCATGTTAGAATGATGCTGACATCTATTTTGATATCATGTTAGAATGATGCTGACATCTACTTTGCTATCATGTTAGAATGATGCTGACATCAATTTTGCTATCATGTTAGAATGATGTTGACATCTATTTTGCTATCATGTTAGAATGATGCTGACATCAATTTTGCTATCATATTACAATGATGCTGTCATCTATTTTGATATCATGTTAGAATGATGCTGACATCAATTTTGCTAACATGTTACAATGATGCTGACATCTATTTTGCTATCATGTTAGAATGATGCTGACATCTATTTTGCTATCATGTTAGAATGATGCTGACATCAATTTTGCTTTCATGTTAGAATGATGCTGACATCTATTTTGCTATCATGTTAGAATGATGCTGACATCTATTTTGCTATCATGTTACAATGATGCTGAGATCTATTTTGCTATCATGTTACAATGATGCTGACATCAATTTTGCTATCATGTTAGAATGATGCTGACATCAATTTTGCTAACATGTTAGAATGATGCTGACATCAATTTTGCTATCATGTTACAATGATGCTGACATCTATTTTGCTATCATGTTAGAATGATGCTGACATCTATTTTGCTATCATGTTACAATGATGCTGACATCTATTTTGCTATCATGTTAGAATGATGCTGACATCTATTTTGCTATCATGTTAGAATGATGCTGACATCTATTTTGCTAACATGTTAGAATGATGCTGACATCTGTTTTGCTATCACATTACAATGATGCTGACATCTATTTTGCTATCATATCAATAATACATACAGTCAGCAACATTCAAATGACAAACGATGTTAGTTTTGATAAAACTCAATTGGGGTTTTTTTTCCTTTTAACTTCAACATTTTTCTTACCTGTACTACAGGTGAGTTAAAGTCTTGGGCTAAAGCCAGCAAAATACTGACAGAGGTGTTCAAGTGCTGATTAGAGCCCATGCCCCCAACATAACGATGCAGGCATCCTAGAGCCAAGGAGTGACCTGTTCGGCTCACAACATCCCGAGCTGATTTCAGCCTAAAGATAAAATACAAATGATATCCCATAATTATAAAGAAAATTTTTTTAATATTCATTTTAAAAAATTAAAATTATTTCACATTCTAAAGTGCCTACATTATTTCACATTCTAAAGTGCCTACATTATTTCACATTCTAAAGTGCCACGCAAGAATGCATAAACACTGAATCCAACATCATGAAAGAGGAAATCAAAATAATCAAATATGCATTAAGAAATAAAGAACCAGGTAGAGATAACATACCAATAGAAAAAAATAGCAGCAGTAGTAGAAACAGAAGTTACATGACTACACAGAATATTCAATGTAGCATGGCACCAAAAAAAAGCCCCAGAAGACTGGCAACAGGCAATCATCGTACCAATATGAAAAAATAAAGGTAGCAAGAGAGACTGTAAATTAACCACACACAAAAAATAAATAAAAATAAAAAAGGCTGAGACCAATAATAGAACTACAGTTAAGCAATTCTCAAATTGGGTTCCGAAAAAACAGGATGTACTGATGCTCTATTCACCCTAAAACAGCTAGCAGAAAAGATGACAGAACATGATCAAAATGTGTACATAGGTTTCAATAACCAGGAAAAAGCATTTGATTGAGTAAACAGAGAACAACTGTGGGAGATACTAACAACATACGGAGTAAGCCAACATCTAACAAACCTAATTAAAAGTCTCTACATCAACAGCATCATGTTATGCGCCTACTAACGAAGCTGATGATGAAGTTAAGGATGATTTTTATAACCAACTGCAACAACTTATAAACAAAATACCAAAACACGATCTTTTAATTGTAATGGGAGACTTCAACGCCAAAGTAGGACAAGATAACGCAGGAGTGGAACATGTGATGGGGAGAGAAGGCTGTAATACAACAAGTCAGAATGGAGAAAGATTAATAGAATTATGTTTAATAGAAAATTTAGTTATAGGTGGGACATTATTTCCACATAAAAATATCCACAAAACAACATGGATATCTCCTGATGATAGAACATCAAATCAAATTGACCACCTATGTATTAAACAACAATTCAGATCATCATTAATAGATGTAAGAGCATACAGAGGTGCTGATGTTAATAGTGACCACAACCTGTGCATTGGGAAAATAAGATTAAAATTTAGAAACCAACAGAAGAGGTCAATTACACATAAAATTGATAGTCATAAACTGAAAGATGAAGCAATAAAGGAAAAGTTTAACATAGAGCTAAGTAATTGTTATTCAGCACTTGGTGAAATAGACTTAGATATCAATGAAATGTGGGACTCACAGAGCAAAATACTAATGACAGCAGCAGAAGCAAGTGCTGGACTGAAGAAAATGGAAAAACGAGCTTGGATCTCAGACACCACATGGAAATACATCAAAGAAAGAAGAGAAGCGAAGAGAGCCATGACTAATGTAAAGACAGATCTTGGAAAGGTTCTGGCAAAAGCAACATACAAAGAATTAGACAACAAAGTGAAAAGTTCGGCAAGAAGAGATACAAGAGCTTATATAGACAACTTGGCAGAGAAAGCAGAGACAGCTGCAATTACAGGAGACAGCAGAACTCTTTATACTGTACAAAAGATGCTGACAAACACCTATACATCCAGTGGAACACCAATTCTAGACAAATCTGGATTAATGCTAACAACAAGCGCAGACATAAAAGCCCGTTGGGCGGAACACTTCAAAGAAATTCTTAACCGTCCACTACCTCACAGTTTAATAGATTTTGAAGCTGAAACACCAGCAGCAGAATTAGATGTAAATTTAGATGACTTCACCTTGAGTGAAATAGAAACCACCTTAAAGCTAATGACCAATAACAAGGCTGCTGGAGAGGATAAGTTAACAGCTGAGATCCTCAAGGCAATTGATAGCCATAATTTAATACATCTCCAAAAAATGTTCAACATCATTTGGAAAACAGAGAAGACGCCTCATAAATGGAAAAAAGGAATCATTGTTAAGATCCCAAAAAAGGGCAATCTTAGAGATTGTAACAATTGGAGAGGCGTGACACTTTTGTCAGTTGCCTCAAAATTATTCTGTAAAATCATCCTAAATAGAATAAAGGATTCAATAGATACAGTAATGCGTGAAGAACAGGCTGGGTTTAGAAAAGGGAGAAGCTGTCTTGACCACATTTTCACTCTACGACTTATATTGGAGGAACACATTGAAAAGCAAAAACCTTTTGTACTTAACTTCATCGACTTCAAAAAAGCATTTGATAGTATTCATAGAGATTCTTTGTGGAAAATTCTGAAGCAATATGGCTTACCATCAAAAATCATAAATATTATCAAAGACATGTATGATGGTTACACATGTGCAGTTCGAACAGAGGAAGGACTGAGCGAATGTTTCCCAATAGAAACTGGGGTTAAACAAGGATGTATTTTATCGCCCTTGTTATTTGGAATTGTTATGGACTTCATAATGAAGAAATGCTGCACTGGTAATAAAGGCATCGAATGGATACAAGGAGACCATTTGGAGGACCTGGACTTTGCTGATGACATAGTTCTCATCAGCAATCAGATAAAAACGATGCAGGAAAACACAAATGAACTATCATCAATAGCCAGCAAAATTGGGCTTGAGGTCAATCATGAAAAGACTAAAGTCATGAAAAGTTTAATTCCAACAAGTGACAAAATATACATGGAAAACAAACCAGTAGAAGAGATCGATCACTTCATCTATCTTGGAAGTCACATTGATCGAGAAGGGGATACGAGCAAAGAAATTAGAATCAGACTGGCTAAAGCAGCAATGTCTTTCAGAAGCCTTGAAAAGTTGTGGAAATCAAAACTCATTAGCACAAACACAAAACTTAGGCTATTCAAATCAAATGTACTATCAACCCTTACGTATGCGTGTGAAAGCTGGAAAACAACAAGAGATATAGAAACAAAGTTGAACGCATTCGAAAATAAATGTCTAAGGAAAATACTTGGTATAGAATGGAACGAATTCAAAACAAACGAGGAAATTAGAGAAATCGCCAATCAACCACTAATATCTTCAGTAATAAAGAAAAGACGATGGTCATACGTTGGACATGTGATGAGAAGAGATAATAATCGAATAGCAAAGCAAGCCCTCATATGGGAAACAACAGGTAAAAGAAAAAGAGGAAGACCCAGGGAGACACTGAGAAGAACATTGATGAGAGAGGCAAGAGCAGCAGGAATCGGCTCCCTCAATGAGATAGAACTGCTTGCACAGAACAGAGACAGATGGCGAGATTTGATAAAATATCTTTAAAAGAAAACTGCTAGAACAAAAATTCATATAGGAGAAGGTGTATCTTGGTCTACGCCCTATGGGCCGGTTACGGCTCGAAAGGTCAATAGATAGATAGATAGACATCAACAGCAGATGCACAGTCAGGGCAGCAGCAGGTTACACAGATCACTTTGAAGTTAGACAGGATTGCGTTCTATCCACCTCTACAGTTTATTACATACATGGACTATATATGCAAGTTAGCCAACCCATCAGAGGAGATCAAAGTGCTTCTCTTTGCAGACAATTAGGTACTAACATTTGGAAAAATAGTAGACATACAAGAAAACTTAAATAGACTCAACAACACAGGCACAAAATAATAACATGAAAATCAACATCAACAAAACAGAATTCACGAATATCGCAAAAGAGAAACAGAACATCAACATAACTAGAGATGGCAGACAACTAAAACAAGTAAAGGAATTTAAATGCCCAGGAAGTCTAAGTGACAAACGACAATTCACAAACAGTAGATATAGACTCAAGATGCAACAAAGCTTGTCAAATCATTGGACAGCTATCACCACTATTGTCCAACAAGGAAATAACTCTAGAGACAAAACAGGCAGTCTACAATACAATCTTCATCCCAACTTTGTGTTACCAATGCCAGTCCTGAACCCTAGTTGCAAGAACAATAAGAAAAATAACCTGTACTGGGATGAAATGTGTTAGACGAATGACAGGAAACAGCCTGACAGATAAGATCAGAAATGAAGAACTGAGAAAAAAGCTAGGAATAGCCCCTGCCATAGAACACATAAAGAAACAACAGATAAAATGGTTTAGCCACATGACAAGGCAGAGTGATCAAAACACAACACAATGAGCCTTTAATAAACATTATGAGAACACCAGACCCAAGGGCCAACCACGAAAAAGATGGATTGACAGGATATTAAAAGCACTAGGAAACATAGCAGCAGAGGCAAACAGAAGAGCAAAAGACCACAAATTATATCTCCCCTCCACGCTGAAAGGCAAATGTGGAAGGAAAGAAGAAGTAGATAGAAGAATATTGAACAGACATCTTACTTGTCAAAACTGTGCTGTGCCATCTCAGCAATGAACTTGCTGTCACCCACAACTTGAGCCAGGCGCCCCAAAGCTTCCCCAGCAGCACATCTCAAAATGGGGTTGTTGCTGCTCATAGCATCCTAATTAATAACAATAAAATATGCTTCCTATGAGACTCCACTCAATCAAGTTGTTGCTGCTCATAGCATCCTAATTAATAACAATAAAATATGCTTCCTATGGGACTCCACTCAATCAAGTTGCTGCTCATAGCATCCTAATTAATAACAATAAAATATGCTTCCTATGAGACTCCACTCAATCAAGTTGTTGCTGCTCATAGCATCCTAATTAATAACAATAAAATATGATTCCTATGGGACTCCACTCAATCAAGTTGTTCCTGCTCATAGCATCCTAATTAATAACAATAAAATATGCTTCCTATGGGACTCCACTCAATCAAGTTGTTGCTCATAGCATCCTAATTAATAACAATAAAATATGCTTCCTATGGGACTCCACTCAATCAAGTTGTTGCTGCTCATAGCATCCTAATTAATAACAATAAAATATGCTTCCTATGGGACTCCACTCAATCAAGTAACATGTCCACAATGACCTCAAGAGCTCTACATACAAGTCCAAGATATCATTATTATGTAGTGCCATGCCAGCTGGTGTAGGTGATCACATCTCCCCACAACTGTTTATTAACTTTGTTGTTGACTTCCTATCCAAACCATTCACATAAACTGTCTTATACCTTTTCTCTCTGCTTCAATAAAACTGTCCAATTATCACAATATATTTTCAGAACTTCTTTGTTATTCTTTTTATTGTCTGTGGTATTCTCAAAATTCTACTGTAAAACCGTGGCTTCCAACGATTCTCTTGTGTCTTGTTTGATTGTCCAAAATTCACATCCATATGTCAAGACTGGCTCTTTTCTTATATTCACTGAAAAAATTGGCTACACAGTAATTTACTAATTCTTTGGAATGTATCTTTGAGTTATTCTGCACGTCACATCTGCTTCTGAAGTTAACATCAGTCCAAGGTATTTGAATTCATTGATCTGTAAAGTAAATATGCCCCATTTACTTTAATTGTGGTTTTGGTGATGCCTTTTTCTTGGATGCAATAATTTCATATTTATTTAATAAAATAAAACACATTTTCAGTTTAGTTTGCTGAAGTAACAAGAAATAACATTACATAGAGTTTTAAAAGCCAAACAAAATTTGATACAAATGACAAAGTGAAAAATCACAGATTAAAATTTAAAAAAAAATAATGCACACTTTTCTGCTCAGTGTCAGCTGGTAGCATGAGTCAAGGCTTTCTTTCAAATGGAACGGTCCAGAATGTATTCCAACAAACTTTCATGGTTTTAACGGCCCCAAGATAGATATTTCATAAGTAACTGAAAACTATAATTTTCTTCATTTTACATTCTCATGTTATGGTTATTGACAACAAATTAAGTACACTAGAGCTTCAGAAGTTCCGGTCAAAGGTGATTACTTCATTGGTGGCCTAACAGGCTGTCATCATTAAACATCCATTGAATCTCAAAGCATTCCCTCAAATGGGAACCTGGCAAGAGGCAACAACAGCAGGCATGTCGTGTGATGATTCACAATGTGGAAATTGTACATGGTCTGATGTTTAACAAAGGTTGTTGAACACAAAGAGACTAGAATTTTTGCTCTGTGTCCTGTTTTCGGCTGGAAATGACAAAAGATAGGATAGGACAGGACAGGACATTAAATATTTTGACCAAGCACACTCTAACTACATTCAATATTTAGACCAAGCACATTCTAAATTCAATATTTAGACCAAGCACATTCTAAACTACATTCAATATTTTGACTATAGCTTATTTCAAATCACTTGCCCAACTTCAAAACGCTATTGCTCAGAAACCGTTTGTTAAATACTGTTGAAATTTTCCAAATGTTGTTAGAATGCAAAAGACCCTTTAAATGTATATTTAACAAATATCTTGCAGCTGCAGTTTTCTTAAAGCGGCGAATTTCTTTGATGTTTGTCAAAATTGTAAATTGTGAACCCCTAAATAATAGAAATTACCGTAGTTGCTGGTCTATGATTAATTTTCACTAGGTAAAGGCGTGGCCGTAATGGGGAAATAACTGAATAAGGAAAAACACCAGGAGAATTATTGTCTTCTCAGTTCGAGGACGGACGATAATATCAAGGTATACCTGTATGTCCAATTTTCATAGTTGTGTGGTCCTGAAAAGGACCGTTTGTTGAACTAATTTAAGGTAATATAGGGGCCAACATTGTGGGGGCTATATACTTTCATTCTGAATCAGACGAGTCTAAAAGATTAATAACTGTTTGGGGTTGAATATTCCACAAACCATCATCTTTCCAATATTCCTCTTCCTGTTTTAAGACGTGGTCTTCACATTTAGCTCAATAATCTTTGTCTATATTTAATAAAGCGAGATTAGCAAGAGTCTTTACATCGCATATTTTGAATGTTGTATTTTCATCTGCCACTTGTCCTTTTAATTTTGCCCAGATTAGTTCTATTGGATTTAAATGAGCATGGAAAGGTGGCAGCCTCAAACTTATATGACCGTGCTCTTGGATAATCTTATCTATTTGAAAAATCTTTGTCCTTTGTTTTTGCTTTACTAGAGATAGTAATTCAGGTTTTAAGTACATGTTATTAAATTGTATGTGCTCCTTTGTGAGCCATATCTTAATAGCATCTTTTGTACTGGATGACGTCTGGACTTTATCTTCAAGTGCAACAATGTTGTGGTACGCTGCATTGTCCATTATTAGGCAAGATGGTCGATCTAGTGATGAGAGAACAGAATTTTCAATCCAATGTCTAAATATGTGACCATTCATCTCAGAGTGATAATCCCGATTGTCTATGGATTTTGAAAGAAAAATGAGCTCTGCATTCTGTATTAGTCCATGTTGTCGACTACCTGCATGAGCAATTATCAAGCGCTGTCCTTTGCTGCTAGGTATTAATCTCTTAATCTTTCCATCTGATGACTGCCATTCCCTTTGGTTAGTGTGGTGAGCATTGATCCATGTTTCATCCAAGTACACAATATCATAACCTTGCTTGCGCACCTCTTTTACTTCACGTAAGTACTTGCTTCTCATGACTACTATATGTGGCTTCTCACAGATGATGTTTCGTCCATTGGAATACTTTCTGAATGTAAAGCCTGCAGCTCTCACATTCCTCCATAATGTAGACTTTGATATTTCAATACTGTTGTTCTTTTTCAGCGAAATTTATAATTTTCTTATTGTAACAGTTTCATTCATACCCAACATTTTGCGAATTTCACTTCTAATAAGTTCACTGTCGAAATTATCCAACATTTTTGCTCTTCCTTGTGATTTTGTATATTTGGAACATTGACGGTCACGTGCTTGAATCCAGCGATTAAATGACCGTTTAGATAAATCCAAAATGTGTCTTGTCCTATTCTCAGGGTTTTCTAAAGAATGAAATAATCTTCCTCGTTTAGCCTCTTTGCAAAAATAGTCATACATTTTTATTGCGATGTTTTGTAAACTGCAGAATTTCATTTTAAGACTCATGATAAATGTTACCATTCCACGTCTCCACCTATGAATGAACGGAAATGGAACACACAATTTGTCGTGTTTTTTACAAGTGTCTAATTGTGTCAAAAAACCACGTGAAGGCGTGCGAACGCGTCAATTTTATCGTGTATGTATTTTTACTCGCTATTTTTAACTTAAAATACTGTAAACATTAAGTTTTGACTACATCAATGGGTCGTTATAAATTTATATAAATCAAATAAGCAACAATAATAACCAAATGTTTTTTTTAAATGAAATTAATTCCCTGTTGGGTTCTAATCATTATAACTTTACATGCAAATTTTGAACAACTTACAACAAGTGGTTAAAAAGCTATCGATTTTAAAAGTTGGGCACGAGTTATGAAACAAGCTATAGTCCAATTTTGTCATGCCAAATTAACTCCATTACCAACATCAATAATACAGAATAAGGCTATGCATATCATACTCAGATGTATGAAAGATACAGAATGCAAGGCAAAGTGCTACCTTCTAGATTTTTTCTACATGACAGGGTAAGGTATTGTCATGTGCTTGCGTACAAGCCAGGAGGAGGAGATCAGAGTTCTTTTGAACAAATTGTTCTATGTGCAGTATTGATGATTATCAATTAAATATTAACTAAGATCGATTGAAAAGATTCAGATATACAATTCAGTTAATTTGATGAATGTACAGAATGAATTGGATTAAGCTATTTTCCATTCAGATTACAATACTTTGATTCTTGGTAGGATCAAGAATGTTGTTTTTGTAACAGGTGTGCAACAACAACTTGAATCTCTAAAGTGTTGTCAAGTATTTGAGAACAAGGTGGACACAGTTACCATTATCAAAGAAAACGCAGCTTTCTTCACATCATCTGGACCAAGGCTGGCTTTCAGTTCTGCTAGACTCTGCATAGAACAAATAAGAGAACAACCAATATTTACTGTTTTTCTGCTATACATGAAGCTAAATATTTGTATCAGCTCTCATTAAAAACTTTGTGGACAAATAATTATGTATTGTAATGTACTGGTGTATTAACAAAGCCCAAACAGGCTATTTACCAATATATTTGTTATGATTGGTAGGTACTACATCATGCTCATTGCAGGCAAATACGTTCAGCCACAGTGTACATCACCAAGTACCTATCTCAATTTATTCCATTTAAACCATATTAGCATATTAGAAGTTTTTAAATTATTATTATTTTAAATTATTATTATTTTAAATAATTTATTTGTTAATTTTGACATTTTATCAAAGTCCCTACTGAGTTATTTGAATGATTTAGGAAAAAAAAAAATAGCCTTTCATGTTTGATACTTGTAATCAATAAATCAATAAGATTACAGTGAAGACGAAATAATTGTGATTGTTGATGACAAAATATAAGTTATTTTAATGCTACATCAACTAAACTTTCAAGGCTGCTTGAAGATATATATCTAATAGTTTTTTCTCAAAATAATTTTGATTACTTTGACCCGATATTTATGATTGTAAAGTTTACATTTACTGTTTCAATTTTACATTTTAATTTTTTTGTTTTGGTCATTTTTTCCCCATTTTTCTTTTTACGTCTTATAGCATCTTTTTATTGGTCAATCTAATTCCTTGTTCAATTATCTAAAAATATATACAATATGTTACAAGTCAGATAAAATATGTAAATTGATATTTAAAACCATAAGGTTCATGAAAAATGTTGTCTCTGAAATCTCTTCCGCTGCAATGATGAAAACCTCACATATTGAAAAGTAACCAATACTTTACTGCTAATCTCAAATAGATCTCATAAATAAAATCTGATTTGAACAGAATTGCTTGACTTAAGAGAAGTGGATGTTTCACTCGAGTGTGTTCCGTTGTTTCTTCTTCTTCTACCTTCTAACTTAAGCTTAGCTAGTTTGCTGATGTGAGTGCTTCGAAGCACTAACAAGGACTATTAGTGCTTCTGAAATTTCATGACAGATTCAGAGATGATGACATTAGAAAAACTGATGGAATTATAGCCTGACTAGATCACACAGAAATCGACTGAAAATAAAATGAAGAAACTAACCAGTTATCAGTTGACAATTTTGTTTCATGACTTGGGGAAGTCCCTGTGGGTGTGGAGAATATTATAGGAATCTCTCAGCAGAAAAGGTTAACAACAGCAAACTAACTTGTGACACCGCACAATGAGTCATGGCCGTGGAAAGAATAAAAAGATGCAAAATTAAAAGATGGCAACTTGAGGAGGTTGTAAATTCTACCTTTAAAGCACAGAGTACAGCTGTAAACACATTCATTTGCACAGCTTGTTGACGTGGTCCCTTGGCTTGGCGAATGCATTCATTGAAATGCTGCAACATTTGATAACGGTGCTTGTGAGCAACATGTCGGAATATTACTCCATATAGCTTGACTGAGCTATCAATCACAGCCACTCCCAGGGGTAATGGTCCAGGTATAGGCTCGTTCTGTTGGAATAAATCAATGATTTCAGATGAGATTCTAGTTTTTATTTTATTTAAAAATGATTGACTGAAGAGATTTGACTTCATGCTGAAGGTGCTCAACAAATGGCATATATACGTACAAGTCCCATAGCTCACTGAGAGTCGCCTCTCAGCCTGAGCCTAACCCTAAATTCTGATTCTCTTATATCTCAGAATTACTCCCTCATCAATGATTGTGCTCATTTCTAAAAGAATTTGGTATATCTCTTAAAAAACTTAAAAGTTTAAATTACATGAACTGTCAAAGCAAGCTGCCAGATATGTTGTTCACTGAGTTACATAACAACAGATCTACTTCATTGTTGGCAACTTCTAAACGACCAGAATTGTCAATCCCAACAAGTTTGAGGTGTCTAATTGTTTTTTTCTCCATCTGTCTTGTACCTTTTAATGCATGAACAGAGCCTGAAATATCAGGTGCCTTGTTGAAGACACCTAGAAATATTCAGTGCACAGTTGAAGTGACTAACTCTATATTTCCATTCCTCCTTTATTTTTACTGCTCAAATATAAATTATCTTCTGCACTGCTAAATCCTGTCAGTGAATGACTTCAGCACTATATTATTTTGGATTGCTTGTATAGCTTTTGGTTTCCTTGCTCTTCCTGCAAGGCAGCAGTTGTTTGTAGCCACAGCTGTCTCTACCAGGTAGCAGTTACCAAACTAACCAGTTATTTTTTTTAAAATTGGGCCAGTTTTAAGCATTCTTTCCCTCAAGTGGATTGTCAGGATCATCATTGTGATTGTACACATTTTTCCCCCTAGATTCTGTTTCACCAGACTGTGATCTCTAAGCATGCCTTTACTGTGAATTTTAAGATTAGAGCTGCCATACTGACAGCATTAGACCTCATTGTTGTTTAATATTCCCCTCAATGCATACAAATAGAAACCTCCAGAAATGGGAATATGCTGATCAAATAGTTAACACAGCAGAGGCAGCTCA
Organism: Megaustenia siamemsis; assembly: GCA_032433765.1. NCBI lineage: Eukaryota > Metazoa > Mollusca > Gastropoda > Stylommatophora > Ariophantidae > Megaustenia > Megaustenia siamemsis. The sequence goes on from JAVIAB010000124.1 coordinate 77,826,814, forward strand.
TACTTTACTACTGAGAGCGATAGTGACACATCAGTGACATACTGCAGTAGTTAATATGCTAAGATCTACATTACTTGGCTATGATTATATTTCCTCATTCTAGTTAAGAATCTCCAAACTGATTCAGACCTTCTCTTCACATGAGCATAGCTAGTTTTTATCACAATATTATCACAGAATGCATAAAATTATCCAGCATTCATCATCCATAGAAGCAATATACATTAAGTCACAATGAAGATTTACATATTCTATGCTGAATTACATGCCCTTTGTTTTCACAAGCTATTTACATTAATGTTGTCCAATCACTGACAGATTTCATGACAATATATATATTATGTACATAAAACAAAGTTGATTATTTAAAATATTACTGACTGCTGGTTAAACAAATATTTTGTGTTAGGTATAAGAAATATGACCATACACATATTTTATTAGTGACAAAAATCAATGGCATTAACTTACAGGAGGACATCTAATAAACAGGGACTGGCTGTCATGCTCTAATGTTCCTGAACCTGATGCACTGTTTGGCTGCAGCTGTTGAAGACATTACTACATCAATTTGGTTTCTTGGCTTTGTAATTGCTTTATGAAGTGTGATATGAACAAAATAAGACATAGCAACTTTGAAATATTAGTACAGTTTTTGTTTCCTCAACAGACGATTTATGTCTGTTGAAATTTGCAGTGTTTACTGGAATACAAAGTTTGTGGTTTGGTAATTTTTACAGAATGTGAAGTTTCTAGTCTGTTAAACTATTATATGAAGAGTCAAGTTTCCAGTCCTGTTAAACTGTTATATGAAGAATGAAGTTTCTAGTCTGTTAAACTGTTATATGAAGTGTGAAGTTTCTAGTCTGTTAAACTGTTATATGAAGTGTGAAGTTTCCAGTCCTGTTAAACTGCTATATGAAGAGTGAAGTTTCCAGTCCTGTTAAATTGCTATAAGAAGAGTGAAGTTTCCAGTCCTGTTAAACTGCTATACGAAGAGTGAAGTGTGAAGTTTCTAGTCTGTTAAACTGCTATATGAAGCGTGAAGTTTCTAGTCCTGTTAAACTGCTATATGAAGTGTGAAGTTTCTAGTCTGTTAAACTATTATATGAAGAGTGAAGTTTCTAGTCCTGTTAAACTGTTATATGACGGGTGAATTCTCTAGTCTGTTAAACTGTTATATGAAGTGTGAAGTTTCTAGTCTGTTAAACTATTATATGAAGAGTCAAGTTTCCAGTCCTGTTAAACTGTTATATGAAGTTTCTAGTTTGTTAAACTGTTATATGAAATATGAAGTTTATAGTCCCGTTAAACTGTTATATAAAATATGAAGTTTATAGTCCCGTTAAACTGTTATATTAAGTGTGATGTTTCTAGTCCTGTTAAACTGTTATATGAAGTGTGATGTTTCTAGTCCTGTTAAACTGTTATATGAAGTGTGATGTTTATAGTCCTGTTAATCTGTTATTGTGAAGTTTCAAGTCTGTTAAATTGTTATGAAGTGTGAGATTTCTAATCCGTTTATTTCTTATGTGTAGATGCAGTTTCATGTCAATTAATTTTCTCTGGAGTGTAGTTTAAAGTTTTTAAAATAGTTCTATAGTTGAAGCTTCTACATTATTCTATGGATGTGAAGTTTCTACATTATTCCATGGATGTGAAGCTTCTACATTATTCCATGGATGTGAAGCTTCTACATTATTCCATGGATGTGAAGCTTCTACATTATACCATGGATGTGAAGCTTCTAGATAGACATGGGGCTGTCATTATGAAATAAGACGTTAAGACATAAAAGCCAGAGAGATAAGGAAGGTATAGTTAAAAAAAAAAAAATGAATTGAATAAAACAATAACAAAAGGGTAAGGAAAAGCAGGTGGCATTTGATCAAGTTTGATGTAAAATGAAGAATTCCCAAATCATTATGATAACTAATTATGTTTGTTTCCTAAAAAGTTATGGAATGTATCAATTTACTAGCTTTGTGGTGTATTTCAAATCAAAACAAAGACAACCTTTATATTTGTACTGAACTGAATCATACACACTTATTGTTTTACATATCTTTAGCATACACGTTAGATGTGATAATGGAGCAGCTGACAACGAATGACAACTATTATCAGCGGTTTCAATGAACAAAAGAATACACAAATACTTGTAGATATTTTATAACTTTTGTAACAAATCAGCAACTCATGGTCTGTCTGCACTATGAAAATACTCCAGACAAAATGCAACTTCTTAGTTTTTGCATGAAAACACAACTGTTGTCAGCTACATTAGGTAACAATAAACCAAAGCTATCACATGTCCTAGACAACAAAATAACAATTTCTATCTCCTACAGATGACAATAAACCAAAGCTATCACTTGTTCTAGACAACAAAATAACAATTTCTATCTCCTACAGATGACAATAAACCAAAGCTATCACTTGTTCTAGACAACAAAATAATTTCTATCAACAGCTATAGACAACAATAAATCAAAGCTATCACATGTCCTAAACAACAAAATAACAATTTCTATCTCCTACAGATGACAATAGCCAAAGCTATCACTTGTTCTAGACAACAAAATAACAATTTCTATCTCCTACAGATGACAATAAACCAAAGCTATCACTTGTTCTAGACAACAAAATAATTTCTATCAACAGCTATAGACAACAATAAATCAAAGCTATCACTTGTTCTAGACAACAAAATAATTTCTATCAACTGCTATAGACAACAATAAACAAAGCTATCACTTGTTCTAGACAACAAAATAACCATTTTTATCAGTTGCTATAGACAACAATAAACCAAAGCTAATACTTGTTATAGACAACAAAATAGCAATTTCTATCAACAGCTATAGACAACAATAAATCAAAGCTATCATTTGTTCTAGACAACAAAATAATTTCTATCAACAGCTATAGACAACAATAAATCAAAGCTACCACTTGTTCTAGACAACAAAATAATTTTTATCAACAGCTATAGACAACAATAAACTAAAGCTATCACTTGTTCTAGACAACAAAATAATTTCTATCAACAGCTATAGACAACAATAAATCAAGGCTATCACTTGTTCTAGACAACAACAAAATTTTTATCAACAGCTATAGACAACAATAAACTAAAGCTATCACTTGTTCTAGACAACAAAATAACCATTTCTATCAGTTGCTATAGACAACAATAAATCAAAGCTATCACTTGTTCTAGACAATAAAATAATTTTTATCAACAGCTTTAGACAACAATAAACTAAAGCTATCACTTGTTCTAGACAACAAAATAATTTCTATCAACTGCTATAGACAACAATAAACCAAAGCTATCACTTGTTCTAGACAACAAAATAATTTCTATCAACAGCTATAGACAACAATAAACTAAAGCTATCACTTGTTCTAGACAACAAAAGAACAATTTCTATCAACAGCTATAGACAACAATAAACCAAAGCTATCACTTGTTCTAGACAACAAAAGAACAATTTCTATCAGTTGCTATTAACAATCTTCTTTTCTCCTTAGTGTCCACCCATTAAGCGTCTATAGATGTGTTGTCTCACAGGAAACCAGTAACTGAGCCTTTAAGCTCAACACAGCTGTTGTCAGCATGGCTAGATTTGCTTAACAATTTTTGCCTGGACAGCAGCCATTTTTGGCCTACACTTTTCAGCTTTTAACTGCTAAAGGTTCTTTAATATGTGCAAGTGTACAAGGGATCTTTTATAACTTTTTTTGAGAGGATCAGACATGGGGTCTCACTACCCACAGACACCAGAAAGTCACAAGGAATCCATGGATCTGAAGTGAAACATTCTCAGAGCTTGTGACCTTCCAGTCAAGAAACTGACATCTTACCTCTAGAACACACAGTTTCAGCAATAAATAATAATTGCTATCAATTGTTCCTGATGAACAATAATTGCTATCTGTTGTTTCTGACAAACAATAATTGCTATCTGTTGTTCCTGACAAACAATAATTACTATCTGTTGTTCCTGACAAACAATAATTGCTATCTGTTGTTCCTGATGAACAATAATTGCTATCTGTTGTTCCTGACAAACAATAATTGCTATCTGTTGTTCCTGATGAACAATAATTGCTATCTGTTCCTGACAAACAATAATTGCTATCTGTTGTTCCTGACAAACAATAATTGCTATCATCTACTCTATACAAGAAATAACAATTGCTATCACCTGCTACATACAACAAATAACAATTGCTATCACCTGCTACATACAACAAATCACAATTGCTGTCACCTGCTACATACAACAAATCACAATTGCTATCACCTGCTACATACAACAAATCACAATTGCTGACACCTGCTACATACAACAAATCACAATTGCTGTCACCTGCTACATACAACAAATCACAATTGCTATCACCTGCTACATACAACAAATAACAATTGCTATCACCTGCTACATACAACAAATAACAATTGCTAACAACTGCTCCAGTCAACAAATAACAATTGCTATCAACTGCTACATACAACAAATAACAATTGCTATCAACTGCTACATACAACAAATAACAATTGCTATCACCTGCTACATACAATAAATAACAATTGCTATCACCTGCTACATACAACAAATAACAATTGCTATCACCTGCTACATACAACAAATAACAATTGCTATCATATGCTACATACAACAAATAACAATTGCTATCAACTGCTCCAGACAACAAATAACAACTGCTACTAGTTATTCCAGACAACATTTCCAAATACCTGCACAAAATATCAGCTTTTGAAAGCTTCCACTTACATATAGCAACTGTTATCATCACAAATTGCACATGTTTAGTAGCTAGAAACATTACATGAGAAACCATGCAGCAACAGAGCAGGTTTCAACACTACAGCACACTTAGCAGTCTCAACACTACAGCACACTTAGCAGTCTCATTTCCATGTTTTTGATAAATGATTCACTAGATGTTAAACCCTAATTATGGGGCATACACAGAGTCTAAGCATCCTTCTCTTGAAATAGCTACCTAGAGACAACATGAAAGTAGCATTGCTTTCTAACAAATGATTGAGCCACCTTTGTTCAACGTGCAGGAAAATTCTTGGAAAAATAAATACATGCTCAAGTGGAATATATTTTATTGGGGTGAAATTGATGCAGACAACAATTAATCATGCCTCAACAGATTTACTGATAAAATAAGTGAATAATCATATATGCATACACTTATTGTAGAAACGTTATCGGATGGGGACACAGAACAGGTGAAACATTATGGACAGTGGTGTTTTAATAAAAATGAATGCAGAAATGAAGATGAAACAAATAATATTTTGTTTCATAAAACATTTTTTTAAATTCATCTGAATAGCGTTTCTTTTCAAATCTCCTTTTAGAATCCATGCAATCAGTGCTGAAAACCACAAATATATATTCTCTAGTAATAAGCTATTTAAGATGTACAAAAACAATCAATAACTAAATGTGCTTGGGAAGTAAATTATGAAGAAAACAGACCTATTACTATTTTAAAAATGACACTAGACACTAAAAGATATATCCAGCAAGCGTGCAAAGTGATGTCAACACAGTCCAAGTTGCCAAATAAGACCAATTTGTAAAATATAAAACTGTGACTAAACTTCAATGTCAGGCATGATCATGCAGAAAAATGCTTTTCATAATTAATAGGAGATAAGAAGCAAGGATATTATCATTTTGTATAACTATTAATGATCAAAAATGATAGGAACAATATATAATTTCTTGTAAAAACATAGAGGATATATTGAAGGCATCAGCATATTGGTGGCAGTAGAGCTCAACAGGTTGTGTGACATCACATTCATTTACATCAATGAAACCCCCTTGTATACATTGAAACAAATTCAGTACTATTATTGAAGACCAGGCTTTATATGATCAAAACTGAAGACTAGTTTTAAAGCTTACCTGTGTATAGATGCTACAACTACAGAAATAAATGAATGCTGGAGAAATTGCTATATGCTATTTATAACTACAATTCCTATCAATATGCTATTTATAGCTGTAATTTGTATGTGTTATTTGTGAATCTGTTCACTGCACTGAGACTGCAAAACTCATGCTACCCTTATTAATCCCTGTTCCTTCAACCAGATCCCAAATATAGGACAATGTTGTGATAGTCCTTTTTGCTTTTTTCACTTGTTCCCCTAATGATTGCTAAAGGAAAGAACATTCCTCTTGATCATCTGCCCTTAGAAGGTGTGTTGCTTTGTTGCGGTTTGCAGCAGACCTGCGAAATTTGCACTTTTTGGCCCAACAGATCCAACTTCAGCATGGATGTATCGGGTTGCCTTTCTTCTCAATCGATATTCACTTGATCAGCTGGTTAATCTGTTTTTGAGACAAAGTAAAAACTTGGAGTACTATCTGGACAGATTTGGTTCACCAATCCTGGACACAGACAGTCAGCTATAAGGCACTGACTGCATTCCGCTTTGCTGTTGACAGGGCCCTTTGTCCAAATTGCAAGTTTGAATTATTTTTAACTTCAGTGACTCGCTGGATCAAGCTTAATTAAGAAATAGTACTGGCAAGAGAAATGCTTCATGGACTCTTGAATGGTCCAGTCAGACAAATCACAAAAATAAACTTTCAGAAAACATGATGATGATGACCCTTACAGTCCTTAAACATCTTGTCAGGATGCTGGAGAATAGTATAGATGAATCAAAATACCCATTAAAGGTATAATGTAAAGGTGAGAATGTCCATATTTTATCCTGATTATCAGCACAATAATGAATTATGACAGTCAAAAATGAATGTTTTAAAACATTTTGCATGTGTGCATTAGATATAGTCAAATACTTTCTGCTGCTACAGAAGGTGAAAGAATAAGCATGCAACAGCATGAATTTTACGCCAGACGGTGGAGCTACATGCAGGCCATATTCAAGCGTGTATTTTGTAGTTTTACTTGTCAGCAGATGTTCAATAATTGGTGCATTTTAAGTGTCCCCGCCACCACCAGCTAAAAATTGTTATCTGGAGGGCATAAACCCCCTAAAATATGCAGGAGTTTGAGGGTAAATATGTGGAATTTTTCATAAACCTTATCAGCAACTTATACAAATATTCATTGTCATCATCCTATCAGGACTAGAAAACTCTCAGACTGACAGCTTTACATAGTTAACCATTAACACATGCCTGATGAAACTAGATAAATGCTTGTTATTGACTACAACAATGAAGTGATGGCAACTCTGACACTAAATGTGAGAGTAGAGGGAACCAAAGTGTTGTTGAACATTCACTTCCATATACCATCTACACAACAATGAAGACTCCTTTTTTCTATTTTCTTTTTAAAACCTCAATTGTCAAAGATGGGTAGTGTGATATCATTCTCAAGCTGTAGCTGGTGGGTAATGCCTAGTGATAGAGCACTTCTCTAGCTCCATACTCAAAGTGTTGAATGCTGCAGTGAGTTAACACAGTTAAAAAATATAGGCCATCAAGGTAATAATGCAGATCCTGGTGTCAGCTACTGTCAGATTTTGAGAATTGTTCTAGTTAAAAGTCAGTTTCTCAGTCAAAACTTCAAACACAGAAGTTCCTGTTAATTCATTTCTCATCTGTGGCCTGAAACAGCTTCCATCTGCCTCCTTTGCCACTAGTATCATTTCTAACTGGAGACATGAGGACAGATGATTACAGGGACAGATAAATGTCACCATCTGGTATGGAAGGAAAGAGAGCCCCTGTAACTGATAAACATACTTGAAATAATATAATTTGTACATCTAGTTAGACAATCAATTTGTTACAGAAAAGTCTCCAGTAATTATTTTCTGACACTCTGTTCAAGTATATAGGGAGCAGATCACCAAACTTAACCAGAAGCAAAGATTTATTTATGGACAAACTGAGACAATGACAAACATGCTAAAGTCATTCAGTCATTGCCATTTAGACATGTGTGGAAACTGACACTCAATAAAAAGCTATTGGAATCATTAACATATATGCCCTTAGCCATCTGCTGAATCTATCTATTGTCCTTTCGAGCCGAAGACGGCACATAGGGCAGAACCATAATCTCAAAAGCAGAAACCTTGCATGCCAAAATGGCACATATTGCAGAGATTACCACTTATAAAATCTATGGCTCTGTTTCCATAACAATACTTTTTACAATGACAGCTTGTCAAGCCATCAATCAACTTCCTTAGTCGCCTCTTACGACCATCTGCTGAATAGGACTAAACTATTGTAGGTCTGGCTTCATGTTTAATATATTTGTTCTGCTAACTAACCAGGACAGCTAGTGGAATAAAAACAATGTGTGCATGTGCGTGCGTGTGTGGAAATTCTATTTTGGTGTATGGCTCTATCAAAAGGTTTATTAACACTTGCACATATTTATTGATGTAAGATAAGAGTATGTGATCTCAATAATTCATTAAAAAAATACATTTCCCTGACTAACATATTTGGTATCATACAAAACTACAAAAGATACTGAGAAACTTGAGAAACATGTATTAGGTTTTGCATTTAATATCTGCATACTTAACATAAAAAGAGTAAAGGTTCCATCTTGGATTGGATATATAAAAAATATGGTGGTAATGACCATATTTTTCAATGATCAGAGGCACATTTTTCGGTGATATAATCAGTATCATGTCAGCTGCTTTCACTTCCCAAAAAAACCTCGGGTACCCATTTTTAGAGACTGTGTGAATCCCAGAGCCTTGTCAGGTAAAAAAAATCCTCCACTTCTGGAAACTAAGCCTGGACCCTTCTGGTTAGGAAGTGAGAACACTAATCGCTCAGCCACAGAAGCCACCTAACATGGATTGCTCAAATGGTTTGAAGAACATTAATTCTGTTAATCAGTATCTTAATCTAGCAAGTTACAATGAGATTATATAAAACTTCCTTACTGAAGTGACAACCTACAAATATCATCTGAATACTATGTTCTTCAGCAGTAACTCAGCAAGGTCAATGAATGATGTGCAAAAAGCACCAAGCAGCCCACAGTAATAAATCTAAACTTGAAAAGATCAAGTCTAAAGCTAACTGAATAAAAAAAAAAACAAATAAAAGCAGTTTCCCATGATATTTATCATGTAGTCATCATCATCATATGACACACCAGTTGATGTAGGCGATCATGTCCTTTCACAATATTCTATGTGCCATGCCTCGTTGCAATTCTGTTGTTGACCGTTTTCCATGCCATGACACCAAGCTTTACAGTATTTTCTCTCTTTGTCATTCGCGATCTCTCTTTCCTTTTATTTTGCCAGTTGTAACCAAGTATTCCAACTTTTTTCTTCTCATGATGTGCCCGAAAAATATTGATTATTTCTTTCTAATGCTTTTTAGGAGCTCCTTTTTTGTGTTTGGCTCTTTTGAGGATTTCCTTGTTGGTCTTTTTAGCTGTCCAGGGAACTTTCATATCATGTAGTGGGGAAGTGAAATTATTAAATGTCATCACACTATGTGACAGTTTGTGGAGATTGGGGGAGACAGTGTATATTCCTCCCTATCACTACTTCTCCAATTCAGTGAGCCAAGCAAGTGTGAGCTCTTTTTTCCCCATGAGTCAACCAGAGAGCACCAAACTACATTCATATTCATGTTCACTTTGTCAAACCAGTGCATTACCACACAGGGAGGGGTACAGAAAAATGCATAAAAATACTAAGCTGCTATAAAGCAGATGATAAGAATGAAATAAAAATAAAAAAGGTGGGGGGAGCGGGGGGTGTGGTATGGTTACAGCTTTATGTAGATGATGAACAAAAGCAGAAACGACAACGTGGTTTGGCAGGCCTTAGTTGGAATAATAAACACAACACTAAAATATATATAGATACACACAGAAATCTAACAACAGAGCAGCAATATGGTTGACTGTCAACAAAGAAAATAACTAAGTTATTTCCCTGTGGTCCTGGTACAGCTTAGTCTGGAGCAGTTGATACCAACTAGGCTAAAATCACAAAGGCTAATGGGGCAGACACAGGTATAAAATGTGGGGAAGGTTCTAAAAATATGTGGAGGTGGATACTAGTTCCAAGACTCATTTTTATAACAAGTTTGATCCAGAGGTAAGGCCTCCCAATACATGTCATGCTGAAGTTGGATGTGCTGGGCCAAAAGTGCAAATTATACGAATACTGACAACTCATATATGTGTTTCTAGCATTAGTAAAGTTTGGGAACTAGTACCCAACTCCACATATTTTTAGAATCCTTCTACTATTTCATACCCGAGTCCACTCCGTTAGTCTTTGTGATTTTAGCCTAGTCGGTGGTTAACCAAGCTTTGGACCAGTACCACAGGAGTGACTTACTTATTTTCCTTTTAGATAGTCTAGAATATTTCTGCTATGTAGTTAGATTTCTGTGTGTGTCTACACATGTTTTGTGTTTGTTTATTGTTTGGAAGCAAAAAGGGCAATTTACGAATCAATTTTTCTACCAACTCTGTGTTACCAGTGCCAGAATTGGACGCTGGACTCTAGAACAATAAGAAAGATAACGACCACCAAAATTAAATGTGTCAGGAGAATGACAGGTAACAGCTTAAGGGACAGTGTAAGAGTCTCGAAACCAACCATTGAATACATAAAGATACAACAGATAAAATGGTTCAGTCACATAACAAGACAAAAAGAACTAACAATGACTCAAAGAGTCATAAACAAACGCTACAAAATCGCCAGAATAGGAGGAAAACCGAGAAAGAGAAGGATAAAAGGAATACTAGTGTCACTAAGAGGAATAACACCAGAACAGGCCAACAGAAGAGCACAGAATTGCAGATTGCATCTCCCCTCGATGCCAGTGGCATAGGAGGAAGAATAGAAGAAGTTTATTGTTCCAGCTGAAGGCCTACTGAGCCGCAACATCGTTATGCTTTTGTTTTGTTCCTCATCTATGTAAAGCTGTAACCATACCCCTTTTTCATTTTCAAAAATGTTCATTCATGCATTACCACTGGATTATTGGCACTCTCTGAAAGAGAGGGAGATGGGAATAGAATGAAATGAATGAGCATCAATTTACATGACTTGACATGAACTTTATGAGAGTGCTTAATCTAACTATTGTCCTTTCAAGCCAAAGACAGCACATAGGACAGAAATTCTACACTCCTTGTACCTGACAATCAATTGTTATCAAACATCAGACCTTGCACAGGACCCGCATTTATCAGGCCATAGGACTCTGCCTTGGACGAGTTTGTTCAATTTCAGTGAGGGAGCTGATGTCTGCTGTTGTTGTCACTCGCCTTAGTGTTCTTTTTAGTGCATCTCTAGATAGGCCTCTTTTTCTTTTACCCTCTGGTTCCAATTGGAGGGGCTACTTTGAAATTCTCCTGTTGTCTCTTCTCATCATATGGCCAACCAATGACCACCACCTTCTCTTGATTATAGTTGATATTTTTGAATTCTTTGTCATTTCTCTTATTTCTGCACTAGTCTTAAATTCATTCTATGGTACACAAAGTATTTTACTGAGGTATTTGTTTTCAAATGCACCCAGTTCATTTCCTATTTCTTTTGTTGTTTTCCAGCCCTCACATCCATAAGTAAGGGTGGATACTACAATTGATTTTAAAATCCTCACCTTTGTTTTTGTGCTTAGCAATTTTGCGTTACATATTTTATTAAGATTTCTGTAAGTCATTCTGCCTTCACTATTCTGAATCCTAATTTCCTTCCTGTGCTCTAAGCCATACGTATAATGCGTTGCCCTTAGTAAGCATTTTTCACTGCCTATTGCTAATGTCAACACATGTTTTTATATTAAATGAAATAATTAAATATAAGATGTTTCAGCTTCTTGCATAAGACAAGACTAAACAAACTAATGTTTCAACCCTAAAAGTCAAAAAGGGACAAATACAAACAAACAGATAAAAAATCTTTAAAAAAAAAAATTCTCCAAAAAAGCAGGAATTCAATATAGATGCCAGACAAATATGTCCACTTTGCAAATCCACACAAAAGGAGATGTCATATTGTAATCTATAGTATTATGAAATGTGGATCTAGAAATAGACATGGAGAAGAGGCCTGAAGTATCCCTAGATTAAAGAATAAAGAACTGCTCCAAGGTTTAAAAAACCAAAGCAAGCTGTGAGACATTTCTTAGCTCTTTCCATTTGGAAGCTTTTTATTGATGCAACGGAAGAGATTTCAGAGACAAAATTTTTCATGGTTTTAAGGATCAATCTACATATTTATTTTTATCTAACATATAACATATTATATATGAAATTTTAGATAATTCCACAATGTATTAGATTTCATCAATACCAAGATGACACATGATATGTAAAAAGAATATGGTTTGATGACGGTTCACACTAATCATATTGAGAATGGCACACTATGTGGTGAAATATACTCGGCCAAAATCAGCATGGAGCACAGTGCGGCAACACGTACGGAATGAGCTATGGGTAAACCAGCTGGGTTCCCAAAATGTAAAAAAACAATATAAAAATTCACTGTTACTATTGCATGTTTTTGCTTTTCTAACAAGAAAATTAGCTACCTGGACTAATAATTTAATATATAGTTCATCATTCTGTGACGTTTCACTGCTGAAATATGTTAATTTACGTTAAGTAAAAAGTTTTAATCAAGTCACCATCGAACGTGAGCGTTGCCGGTAAAAAGTAAAAAGTCAGAGTGACCTACATATTTAAATATGATCATGAGAAAACTATGTGCCGACTAGAATAAAAAAGTAAAAGTTGTAACAACTATGTAGGTCACAATTCATTTACATTTTAAATGGTTGTCACTGCAGTGATGTTATTTTTTTTTTAAAGCACTGATTATTTTTTCCAATAACACGGTATAGGAATAGTAGAAGTGTAGGTCGGGTTAATTGTGCACACGCATGAAAATTACATATTAGCTACCCACTAAAAATGCCTTTATAAATTATTACTAACTTATTTTATATACTATAAAAGAGAATAATTCAGAGAATAACATAAAATTGTCAATTTAATATAAATTGAAGTCTGCTTTAAGTTCTTGCAAAAGATGTATTTTAAAAAACACTTAGGAACTATATTTTACGGAGGTTTAACAATCTTTGATCATCTGTGCACTGTGTAGGAATAAGGGACATAACTTAAAAGTTTGGTAGCAGGACACTGTGATTATGGAGCATTGTTTTACTTTGTCTCTTGTCTTGGCAACACTCATGATGGTTGATTACTCAGTTCAACTCAATATTATCTGTTTACTTTGTCTTTTCTCATCTCTTTAGTCCTCTAATTTTGCTGCTAAAATAACCATCATTATGTTATTATGTTTCTTTATCATCATCATCATGTGCCATACCAGTTGGCGTAGCAATCATGTCATTCCACAATCTTCTATCTATCGTGAATTGTATAAATTCTGTTGTTGACAGTTTTCCATGAATGACACCAAGTTATCCAGTATTTTCTCTCTTTGTCATCCATGATCTCTCTTCCCCTGTATTTTGCCAGTTGTAACCAAGTATTCCAACTTTCCTTTTCTTATGATGTGCCCGAAAAATGTTGATTGCTTCTTTCTGATATTTCTTAGGAGCTCCCTTTTAATGTTGGCCTCTTTGAGAATTTCCTCGTTGGTCTTTTTAGTTCACCAGGGAACTTTCAACATTCTTCTGAGAAATCCCATCTCTGTGGCATCTAATCATCTTTTAATTTCTTTGTTTACTGTCTATGATTCGCTCCCATAGGTCAGAAATGGTTCAGTATAGCACCGATGAACTCTCTTTCTCACTTCTATTGACATAGACTTGTTGCATAAGACGTTTTTCATTTTCTAAAATGCTATTTTGGCCTGAGCTTTTCTGCTTTTTTTTTCTGTGGTGCATCTTCCATCTGATGTTATTACTGTGCCCAAGTTTTTGTTGCATTGCACTTGTTTCAGATCTGTCCTGTTTATTTTTATGATGCATGATGGTGATGATTGTTTCTTTCATATGACCATTAATTCTGTTTTCTTACTATTCAGACTTAGACATTTCTTGTTGCTTTCTTTTACTATTACATTTATCATTTCTTGTAGTTCATTCTCTGTCTCTACTATTAAGACTGTGTTATTTGCACATCTTAAATTGTTTATGTTGTGACCATTGACTTCAATTCCATTAATATCTATGATTGATCTTGTCTGACTCCTTGTTTTATATATTGGAACTGTCCTGTTTGGTTGCTAATTCTTATGGCTGCTGTTTGTTCCCAGTATGTTTTTTATGATTTCTCTCTCTCTCTGCGATCAGGACTCAATAAGAGTAGGATTCCAGACTCCCACATGAAGTCAGCTGTCAGGTTAAGTGTGTTGATCACCCCCACAGACAGAACATCACATTTAGAGTCTGCCAGATCCACTCTGACTGAACACCCGTTAATACGTTGCACTGTGTTTTGCGCCAGTGGCCCAGTGCATCCGATTTCAGCCAGCATTTTATTCAGGTTCGCTTTCCTTAGCCTTTGATTGTCCCCAATCTTCCTGCAAGGCAGCAGATTTGTCTTTTCTGTAGGGGGATTCTGCCCTTAGATGGTCTGCCCTCCCGGGTTTACGAGCACCATCTGCCCGAGTCACTAGAGGTGACTAACACAGACATGCACACATAAAGATATGAGATGTTAATAACACAGACATGTACACAGCGAATACGAGACATGACTAACACCGACACACATCAAGATATATGACACATGAATAACATAGAAATGCACATAAAGATATGACACATACCTAACATAGACATACACGCAAAGATATAAGATATGACTAACATAGGTGTGCACACAGAAAGATATGAGATGTGACTTACACAGCCATGCACACACAAGGATATGAGATTTGTCAAACACAGACATGCACACACAAAGATATGAGATATGACTAACATAAACATGCACACAAAGATGTGAGATATCCCTAACCCAGACATGCACACACAAAGATATGACACATGACTAACACAGATACACCCTAAGTTATGAGATATTACTAAACTCAGACGCACATAAAGATATGAGACATGATTAACACGGACACACCAAGATATGAGATAAGACTAACATGACACACACCTAGAGATGATGGATAGAATGACGTCATGGGACGCATCAAGATAGCACCCTATTTACATTCCAGTAATTTAAAGAATGACTCATCTTTTTGTGTTTCTGTGCCAGCCATGGCTCATCTCTCACACCAAGACATGAGATATGGCCAACACGACACACACCAAGATATTAGCCATGGTAAGCACACACACACACACAAGGTAAGATATGAGCCATGGCCAGCACAGAAACACATCAACATATGAGCCACGGCTTCACGGAAAAACACCAAAAAATGAACCATGTCCAGCACAGAAACACATTAAAGCATCCATATGCTTGGGCTTGCTGTAGCACTCTTCTCAACGTGGGAATCATCGACATACGAGACGCAGGCCCCGATTAACTGTTCACAGGTTTCACTCAAACAGTTGTCCGGAGATCTGAGAGAGCAATCCGATCCGTAGAACGTTCCCCTGCATGCACAGTTCCCAGTTGACTGTTCACAGGTGTCGCTGAAACAGTTGTCCGGACATTTGAGAGTGCAGTCCGACCCGCAGAACGTTCCCTTGCACGCACAGTCTGCACCCTCCGGGTCACATATGATGTCACAGCTATCAGAACACGTCTGTTCGCACTACAGGCCAAAATTACCATCGGGACAAGTGTCACTACAAGTGCAGCCAGGACGTTTACATTGTAGGCACTTTCCGGATTCCTCCTCACATAAAGGACAGACACTAAGACAAGACCCGGAGCAGTCGTGTCCACAGATCCCATATAAACAGTTGCCGTGACACGTACCCATGATGACGTTGCAGCCTCTGCAACAACCACTACATACTGCACAAAACGACCAAGAATGCCCGTCCAGACAATAGGAGTCTGTAAATGTTTGCACCTCACTCACCGTCAGTGCACTATCGGCCTGCAAAATGGTCGATGAGAACTCAATCTCAATGTGTGCCACTGTCGCCTGTGTGGTGACTACAATAGTGTTCACAGAAATGTTTGGGTATGATATATCATTATACTGGAACACTACACCGCCACTGTCAGAGAAAGCCTGTAGAGTGGCATTCTTTACCCGAATCATAGTGCTAGCTCGATGATAAATTCGAATGGTGTGAGTCTTCCGGGACGTGGAATAGCCCAGATACCAGCAAACAGAACCGGCTCCACTTCTCAATTGTGTGTGTGTGTGCAGTCACTGCCACAGAGACTGGTCCCCATTTTGCCATCAACTGCAGCCTCCGGTCCACATCCGTCTCCTGCATAGCAAGCATCAAATGTGTCGGTCTGGTTTGTGTTCTGTCTGAGAGCCACACTCCGACCCCCGCCAATGCAGACGGAGCAGGCATCTGCAACCATCGCCCCTTCAATCCGTAACCTGCCGATCAGACCAGCCCCAGAACAAAAGACATGGATCTCGCGCGAACCAACTACAAACTTTGACCCATTGTCACACGAGGCAGAACCATTTAGTTTTACCGTGAAACTGTTCAGATCCATTAAGTCATTCACACAAATCCCAAACCAGGAGAACGACAAAGATTGACTGAGAGTTGCCTCAACCAATGTAGAATATGTGTCCGGATTACATGTGGTGTCGTTGTTATCAAACAGGAAAGTAGGTTCAGATTTTTGGGCGTATTTGTAAACGAGATCCAAGTACTGACACTGGGGTCCGAAATATTTGTGCTGACAACTGTCATTGTTTGGGCATGTCCCTGTAGTTTTGTCACAGACTGAGTCATTATAGCAATGATGTTGTAACATACAAATTCGTCCAACCGGCTGCACAAATTAAGTCATTAACTTCCAAGGTCTCGAACGAAGCCAGCATGATTAAGGACTTGATCTACAGTTTTTATGATTTGATGGTATGGGTATGGTTATGGAATGCCTCGGTATCACTGTAAAGAATTAAAATCCATAATTGCTCAACCGCCCGTGGCAGTGGAATCATCCGAATTACTATCTCATCTCCCAAACAAAGAAAGGTAGCTGTACTCCTCATTAAAGCAGTCTCAGCACACGCCAAAAGACATAAGGTGAAACCGCACCGAAAGTGAACACAGCCATCTGTTCCCCGTCACACAATATCATCATTCATCGTAAGCAACCAAAATATCAAAACACGATCAAAATGGATGAAACGTACAGCTCACGGTGTGCACAGAGCACTTAACTCAGTAACTCTGGCAGCAAGCCGGACTTTGAATATGAGGAAACTGCAACAAGGAACATTTTTAAGACACAGCCTTTAATGGTTCCTGCCGCCTATCCACCATATTGACCGAAAGTTCACGTCCTGAAAATGTTAATCGTCATATTTTTTTTAATGTATAGCAAGTGCATGATGATGTTAGGACATTGTTTTTGTCTCCAAGTCTGAACATTTGAAACACAGTTATTCATCGGATTATCCACATCGTACATCTAACAACAGTCCGAAAGCGCTCACATCTCCCCTGCAATATGAATTTGTGAAATGATATAACCAGTTCACAATGGGGCTGCAAAGTCATGAACAAAGCTCCATCATTTTGCCCTTCAATATAAGCGTACGGCTGATTTAGGGATATATGGTCAGCAGTCCAATGTATGTTTCTTTATACAATCAAAATATTTCAAATGACCTTACCTGAATTGTATCAAAAGTTCCTTCTTCATTTTTATCTGCTTGAAAACTATGTTATTTGCTTTCTTCTCAACCATCAAATTTTTCCACTGTTCTATGAATTCCTATTTCCTGGGCTTCAGTTTTTTTTTATGTTCTCTTGTCTATTTGATATCTATCTATCTATCGTCCTTTCGAGCCGAAGACGGCACATAGGGCAGAACCACAATTTAAAAAAACAGAAACCTTGCGTGCCAAAATGGCACATATTGCAGAGATCGCTGCTTCCAAAACTTATGGCTCTGTTTCCATAACAATACTTTTTACAATGACAGCTTGTCAAGCCATCGATCAACCTCCTTAGTCGCCTCTTACGACATGCCTGGAAATGCCTATACAAAATTGGTTAATGGACATAAACTTGAACTTCTCAGCTTTTATGGCTTTTGTTTAAATATAAGAACATGTTACATGTTGCCAATGATGCTTTTGTTTAAATATAAGAACATGTTACATGTTGCTAATGATGCTTTTGTTTAATTATAAGAACATGTTACTAATGATGCTTTTGTTTAAATGTAAGAACATGTTACTAATGATGCTTTTGTTTAAATATAAGAACATGTTACATGTTACTAATGATGCTTTTGTTTAAATATAAGAACATGTTACATGTTGCCAATGATGCTTTTGTTTAAATATAAGAACATGTTACATGTTGCTAATGATGCTTTTGTTTAAATATAAGAACATGTTACTAATGATGCTTTTGTTTAAATGTAAGAACATGTTACTAATGATGCTTTTGTTTAAATGTAAGAACATGTAACATGTTACTAATGATGCTTTTGTTTAAATGTAAGAACATGTAACATGTTGCTAATGATGCTTTTGTTTAAATATAAGAACATGTTACATGTTGCTAATGATGCTTTTGTTTAAATATAAGAACATGTAACATGTTGCTAATGATGCTTTTGTTTAAATATAAGAACATGTAACATGTTGCTAATGATGCTTTTGTTTAAATGTAAGAACATGTAACATGTTGCTAATGATGCTTTTGTTTAAATATAAGAACATGTTACATGTTGCTAATGATGCTTTTGTTTAAATGTAAGAACATGTAACATGTTGCTAATGATGCTTTTGTTTAAATATAAGAACATGTAACATGTTGCTAATGATGCTTTTGTTTAAATGTAAAAACATGTTGTTAATGATGTTTTTGCCATTTCTACACTTTTATTTTTTTTTTGTGTGGAAAATTCTGAAGCAATATGGCTTACCATAAAAAATCATAAATATTATTAAAGACATGTATGATGGTTACACATGTGCAGTTCGAACAGAGGAAGGACTGAGCGAATGTTTCCCAATAGAAACTGGGGTTAAACAAGGATATATTTTATCGCCCTTGTTATTTGGAGTTGTTATGGACTTCATAATGAAGAAATGCTGCACTGGTAATAAAGGCATCAAATGGATACAAGGAGACCATTTGGAGGACCTTGACTTTGCTGATGACGTAGTTCTCATCAGCAGTCAGATAAAAATGATGCAGGAAAACACAAATGAACTATCATCAATAGCCAGCAAAATTGGGCTTGAGATCAATCATGAAAAGACTAAAGTCATGAAAAGCTTAATTCCAACAGACGACAAAATATACATTGAAAACAAACCAGTGGAAGAGATCGATCACTTTATCTATCTTGGAAGTCACATTGATCGAGAAGGGGATACAAGCAAAGAAATTAGAATCAGAACAGCTAAAGCAGCAATGTCTTTCAGAAGCCTTGAAAAGTTGTGGAAATCAAAACTCATCAGCACAAACACAAAACTTAGACTATTCAAATCAAATGTACTATCAACCCTTACGTATGCGTGTGAAAGCTGGAAAACAACAAAAGATATAGAAACAAAGTTGAACGCATTCGAAAATAAATGTCTAAGGAAAATACTTGGTATAGCGTGGAATGAATTCAAAACAAATGAGGAAATTAGAGAAATTGCCAATCAACAACTAATATCTTCAGTAATAAAGAAAAGACGATGGTCATATGTTGGACATGAGATGAGAAGAGATAATAACCGAATAGCAAAGCAAGCCCTCATGTGGGAAACAACAGGTAAGAGGAAAAGAGGAAGAACCAGAGAGACACTGAGAAGAACATTGATGAGAGAGGCAAGAGCAGCAGGAATCGGCTCCCTCAATGAGATAGAGCTGCTTGCACAGAACAGAGACAAATGGCGAGATTTGATAAAATATCTTTAAAAGAATTAAAAACTGCTAGAACAAAAAAATTAAGTTAAGAGAAGGAGTATCTTGGTCTACGCCCTATGGGCTGGCTACGGCTCGAAAGGTCAATAGATAGATAGACACTTTTATTTATTATTGCACCATATTTTCTTCATATCTATATTACATGCAAGTTACATGAATCATTTCCTTTCATTACAATGATTTTGTCAACATTTATCTAAAATCCATATTAGGTTTTATTGTTGATTCAGTAGTTATTTAATGCAGCATGGTACCAACAACAAGCCCCAGAAGACTGGCAACAGGCAATCATCATACCAATATGGAAAAAGAAAGGCAGCAAAAGAGACTGCAATCAATATAGAGGTATATCTCTTCTCAGCCATGTAGGAAAGCTATACGCCAAAATCTTGGAAAAAAGGCTGAGACCAATAATAGAACTACAGTTAAGCGATTCTCAAATGGGGTTCTGAAAAAACAGAGGATGCACCGACGCACTATTCACACTAAAACAGCTTGCAGAAAAAATGACAGAACACAATCAAAACTTATACATAGCCTTCACCGACCAGGAAAAAGCATTCAACAGAGTAAACAGAGAACAACTGTGGGAGATACTAACAACATATGGAGTAAGCCAACATCTAACCAACATTATTAAAAGTCTCTACGTCAACAGCAGCTGCAGGGTCAGAACAGCAGCAGGCCACACAGACCACTTCGAAGTCAGATCAGGTGTAAGACATACTATCCCCACTACTGTTTATTACATACATGGACCATCTATGCAAGCTAGCCAACACATCAGAGACAGAGGAGCTCAACGAGCTTCTATTTGCAGACGATCAGGCACTAATATATGAAACAATAGAAGACCTACAAGAACACTTAAACAAATTCAACATCTCAGGCACAAAATACAACATGAAAATCAACATCAACAAAACAAAAGTCATGAACGTTGCCAAAAATAAACAGAACATCAACATAACTATAGAAGGCAGACAACTAAAACACGTAGAGGAATTCAAGTACCTAGGAAGTCTAATGACAAATGATAATTCTCAAACAGCAGAGATAGAATCAAGATGCAACAAAGCTTGTCAAATCATCGGACAGTTATCACCACTATTGTCCAACAAGGAAATAACTCTGGAGGCAAAACGAGCACTATACAATACAATCTTCATCCCAACGTTGTGCTACCAATGCCAGACCTGGACCCTAGATGCAAGAACAATAAGAAAAATAACCTCTACAGAGATAAAATGTGTTAGACGAATGACAGGAAACAGTCTGAGAGATAAGATCAGAAATGAAGAACTGAGAAAAAAGCTAGGAATAGCCCCCGCCATAGAATATATAAGGAAACAACAGATAAAATGGTTTGGCCACGTGACAAGGCAGAAAGAACAAAACACAACACAACGAGCTTTCAATAAATGTTGTGAGATCACCAGACCCAAGGGTCGACCACGAAAAAGATGGGTCGATGGAATATTAGAAGCACTAGGAAACATAACAGCAGCAGAGGCGAACAGAAGAGCAAAAGACCGCAAATTATATCTCCCCTCGACGCTGAAAGGCAAATGAGGAAGGAAAGAAGAAGAAGTAGTTATTTATTGTAGCTCTTCCAGGCTATCTACAGGTAATACTGTATCATCTGCGCATAGAAAAAAAAAAGTAAAGAGCCCCGCTATGCCAAGTGGCGTATATGGAATATGGTGTTAGTGATCATAATTTTTATAGACCCTCGGCTCATGATTTTGGGGTAATGTG
The DNA here is from genome assembly GCA_032433765.1 of Megaustenia siamemsis. Taxonomy (NCBI): domain Eukaryota; kingdom Metazoa; phylum Mollusca; class Gastropoda; order Stylommatophora; family Ariophantidae; genus Megaustenia; species Megaustenia siamemsis. Next base: position 77,848,599 of record JAVIAB010000124.1, read on the forward strand.
GTCAGTATTATGCCGTGCCACTTTACTTTCCCAGAAAAAAATCCAGTACCCATTTAAGGCTGGGTGAACCTGAAAGCCGTCGGTCAGGATCGAACCCGACCTCTTGTTCTTTATAGTCCAGTTCACTAACCACTGAGCTATCGTAGCTCTCTATCATCTGCACATATCAGGTTGTTAATTCTATTTCCATTATTGTTTAAACCTGATATTCGATTTTTGTCTTTGAAAATCATCTCTATGAATGTACTAAACAGGAATGGGGGCAAAACAAAACTGTCTCTGACCTCTCTTTTTACCTCATCAGACCTAGGGCCTTCTATTTCTCTCTCTGATATATTTTATTAGCACTGTTTGATCTCAGTCTAAGAAAGAGGAAGTAGAAAGAACAATGTCAAGCCTCAACACTCTGTGTTATGATTTTATTTCCCATATATTTTGTTAAACTACTGGCAAGAACTTTCAAACAGTCTTGGTACCTCTGGTACCCATGAGGCCGGATTAACTTAGAAGTTGGCCACATGTGAGAATGAACCTGATCTCACATCCATAGTAAGCCAGTTCAATAGTCACTAACTCAGCTTGGCTTCTTGGTATATGAATAAGTTATATCTAAGCTTTAAGTTTGTCTCTTATTGTTACTCTCTATTGAGAAATCTTAAAGTTGTTTGCTGCGCACTCATCAAAAGTATTGGTATAATCTAAACATAAATTGGCTTGTATGTGTTTCTATTTCACCTAACATACCATAATCAGAGTATGTCACAGTGTGAGTATCTATACAATTGGCTTCATGAGTACGCAAATTGCAAAGCAAACTAATGAAATATTTTCATGCTGTACAAAGTTCACAAATGTCAGTGCAATATATACAAAAAAATAAAATAATTAAAAAGCCTGTCTTCTCAATCATGCTCTAAGCCACTATATATTCTGATGCCTGCATGTTGCCACGCAGGAATTCTTTTTAAGGGACATAGGAGCAGGAAGGAAGGAAAATAAATACATTAAAATGCAAATGCTCTGATGATGCAGGAATGTTAAGCTCAAACTGCATTGGTGGAAGTACTTACTAGCTCCTTATCCACCTTACGATTTGGCTCCATCTATATTGTTGGTACAATAGATGCAGAAATCAAGTGTTGGAAGGATTATATTTTATTTTAAAATCATAAGAGCTCTCGATAAAAATAACCACATTTTTTTCCCACCAACATGTAGAAGCTACATTTTTTAACACCTTCAATAATCATTCTTTGAAACTTGAAAGCTCAGCAATTGACGCAATATCACTGACTAAAATAACATTATGAATGTTAATACTTGTCATCATGGAACAAAAGTGTTGCTGTTCTGAATGCTGAAGAATTTATTTAGTCACTACTACATTTAATTTAAATAAAAATTCATGAAAACATTACTTATCTGAGGTCTAACATGGAAATGAGACAAGTCAAACACAACATTCACATTACAAGCCTGCAAAAGCCTGGTCCACATGGAAAGACACCACAGATATATTATTTGAATTCCTATGTGGCATAAGGAAGCAGATAACATAATCTGTCATGTCTTCCGCATTGAGAGAGGTTCTGAGTTTATCTTTATTAACACAAGACAGTATAGCTTAGTATTTCATAGTTAGGTGCTGGTAATGCACATATGCTCCTTAATTTGAAACAAGGGTCAGGAATAAACAAAAATACTGAGTCAGATTTTGCAACAATTTTAACATGATTGCTCACTTTACGGAACAGTAAACAGCTCATCTACATACTTAATTATTGTAAACTACATGTGCTTTGAGGCAAAATTATGTCAACACAGACATATATTATGTGCAGAGGTGTTCTATTCACCAAGCTACTACAGGAGATTAGTTGATGTGAAAATCAATAAAATGAAAAATAATTTTGGGTACAATTTAGCTATATAAATCCAACAAGGAAATCCATTTTAAATAGTTGTATATTTATATATGAAGTTTTGTGTGATGGTCATTTAATGACCACAATATGTAGTATTCACTTTCAGTATTTATGCAAGTTACAATTTTTTAACCTCACAATTAACGTCTATGAACTCCACAACAGGAATATACATTAATAGTGATTTGTAACTATTTTGTTGGCATTATAAAGACAATAAAAGTGATTTGTATAATTATTTTGTTGGCATTATAAAGACATTAATAGTGAAATGTAACAATTATTTTGTTGGTATTATAGAGACATTAATAGTGATATGTTACAAATTTTTTTTTTATTATAGAGGCATTAATAGTGATTTGTAACAATTATTTTGTTGGTATTATAGAGACATTAATAGTGATTTGTAACAATTATTTTGTTGGTATTATAGAGACATTAATAGTGATTTGTAACAATTATTTTGTTGGTATTATAGAGACATTAATAGTGATTTGTAACAATTATTTTGTTGGTATTATAGAAACATTAATAGTGATTTGTAACAATTATTTTGTTGGTATTATAGAGACATTAATAGTGATTTGTAACAATTATTTTGTTGGTATTATAGAAACATTAATAGTGATTTGTAACAATTTTTTTGTTGGTATTATAGAAACATTAATAGTGATTTGTAACAATTATTTTGTTGGTATTATAGAGACATTAATAGTGATTTGTAACAATTTTTTTGTTGGTATTATAGAAACATTAATAGTGATTTGTAACAATTTTTTGGTTGGTATTATAGAAACATTAATAGTGATTTGTAACAATTATTTTGTTGGTATTATAGAAACATTAATAGTGATTTGTAACAATTATTTTGTTGGTATTATAGAAACATTAATAGTGATTTGTAACAATTTTTTTGTTGGTATTATAGAAACATTAATAGTAATTTGTAACAATTTTTTTTTTGGTATTATAGAAACATTAATAGTGATTTGTAACAATTTTTTTGTTGGTATTATAGAGACATTAATAGTAATTTGTAACAATTTTTGGGGGGTATTTTAGAGACATTAATAGTAATTTGTAACAATTTTTTTGTTGGTATTATAGAAACATTAATAGTGATATGTAATAATTATTTTGTTGGTATTATAAAGACATTAATTAACAATAATTTTAGCTTTTCTCTTTTGTGGGTGAACAATTTTAGGATAAGGTAGAAGACACCCCTCCCCCACCTTATTAAAAAATAATAAATAAAGCCCCCCAAAAAGACCTGTATGGGAAGACTACAGAAAAAATCTCACCAAATCAGATATCAAGTCAATAACTGTACCAACCTGGTCTTCAATAGCCTTATGATCTGTCTCCTGCAGCCAGGATCCCAGAATGACATTGTCATCAACATGACACATGAAGCGTAATTGTGAGGTTGTTGTGTTGGCAGGGTTGTCAGTCAGCGTGAACTCTGCCACTAGTTCCCTCAACAAGTTTGGGTAAAGGCCTTCAGTTAGCATGGGGAAACAAATGTAAAAAAAAATTAACTTTAATATTAACCAAATATATGTTAAAGTTGAAACCTAATTAGGCATTGTGCGTGTGCGCATGCGTGAGTGTGTGTGTGTGCACGCGTGCGCATAAAACACATCACCCAGCTAAAGATTTGAAACAAAACAGGGTTATATGTTTAATCAAAAGGAAGTGTTATTAATATGTAAAAAGTTTTCTTGTAAAAAGTTGTTGAAATCATGATCTGGTAGCAATGGTGTTTGGACTACAGATAGATATTTCTGGGTCAAGCTCAACTTATCTAGAAGTTTAATAACCTAAACAGCAGTTTAATTTCAGGATGATGACATCTTTGCTGATCTATTGTTAGCGTTATTTATGGGTGTATATTGATAAATCAATGTGTATATAAATCCTCTTATCTGTAGACTATTGTCCTTTCAATCTGAAGACAGTACAAATTGCAAAAACTCCCGATGTCATTTAACATCTAAGCTGGTGTGTCAGCTGTAAAATCTATTGAATGCATTGTTGTTGAATAATTACGGATTTCCTGATGTAAAGACATATATAGACTGGTCATCTCAAATTGCTATAAAGTAAGAGGCTTGTTATCACAGTTATTATGGAAAACTCCGAAAACACTACTCTGCTGTAGAAGAAGGAAAAATGCTCAGTGTGTTCCATTTTTGAGCTTTTACAGGCTAAGTAGGTAAGAATCAGTATATTTATATCATATTAGACACCACAAGTTGACATGAAAACATCTCACCATCAAATGATTCAGGGGGTAACAAAGACAGTACATCATAGAGGCGCAGACGAATGGTGGCAGCACTGGCTTTTAGTTGGGACCCATACATTTTAATCACAGATGCCAGCCTAGAATAAATTACAATCACTGATTAAATTATTTTAAATATTTCTTTATTTATTATTAATTTATGGCTGCAGACAAATGACAAACATTACAAGAACTCCTGTGCACACTTTGATGGCGACTTCATCATTTCCTAACAGTAACTAGTTTCAGGCATGAGCAAAAAAAAAGTCATGAGAGATCATAAAATTAAATAAAATGTTGACTCAGCTGTAAAAGTTGTCTGCCATGATCTAACACAAACTACTTCTAGTTAAACTTCTTCTTTCTAGATTAAAAAGAGAAATGCTTATTTATTCACTTCTAATATTTTCCTTCTATCTTGCTCAATAGTTATCAATTTTTGTTTCCAATACAATTTTCAGGTGATTTATATAGCTTGATTTTGAGTCCATTTATTAACTTTTAAATACGTTTTTTAAATACTAAAATGCTTTATATTTTTCCAAATCTTATTTGTTTAAAGTGCATACATTTTGCATTGTGTATATTTTCTTCTTGTACGTATTTCAGCACATACTATAAAGAAAATGGAGGTAATATTGGAAAACTTTTATTTTGTATTATTTTCATTCTTGAAAAAGTTAAAGTCTTCAGGGAAGAAATGATGTAATCTCTTACTGTGACATCATGACAAGTGCACACTCAAGTGGAGCCAACATTCGACGGATCACATCCTCTGTTACAAGGTCTCGGCAGTTCAGCAAAAAGCTGTACATAGCTAATATTTACAAGAAAAAAGAAAGTGAAACTGACAACCAGAATTTACTCATAAACATGTAAACATTACAATGTTAAACCAATATCTTCTACAATTCTAATTATTTTCAAATGAGCTTCAGATTTTCACAATTTTCTCACAGAAGCTAAGTTAATTAATGAATATAGTTCACAACTGTATATTTCTATCATTTATCTGATGATTTGTGGAATTTGTCTAAGTCATCTTTATGTCTGCTCTTACAAGGACCTAAGTGGGTGTGGATGCTATCGGTTGTCCTCTATAGCAGGTTCCAATATTTGAATCTCTTGGCCCAAGACATCTGTCACCAGCATGGCAATTCTGGATACTGGATTGCCATCTCTCTTGATCCTTACTCATTTAGCCAGACTTGACTGGTTAGTCTGATTCTAGGGGCACCGTGAGGAGGTGTCATTTCTGGATAGTTCTACTTCACAGATCCTGGAGCAAGAAGTCACTTGAGTTAGTGACTGCTTTCAATTCTGGCGTTGACAAACACCTTCGCTCATTTTTTTTCCTTTGTTTATTCTGCTGAACTTAACCCTAAATCATGATACCGTTGTAAAAATCACTGCATCAAAACACAAATTCTTCCAAATTTGACAGTTTTCCTTGGTCAAACATTCCCCACCTCCAATGTACAATCCTTATTTACTACTTCCAGTGATCCCTGAGTGTTGAATTTGTTTGTATTGCTGTAGGATGTCTTTTTTTCCCATTTCATGAGATATGATCCAGTCTAGTGTGTGTGTGTATATATATATATATATATATATATATATATATATATATATATATAAAATAACAAATAACAAATTTTCAAGAAGTTAGGTTGTTTTTCCTAATTTGTTATTTATTTATTTATTTTTTGGTGTAAACAGGGAAATTTCCTCGGTTGTTGACAGACATCAAAACAACTCATTGTAGCTTGGGAAACACAGTGAATAACTCTATAAGGTAGCCGAACATACTGACGGATTTACAGCGACTGTACCGTTAGACATTGTAACACGTCAGGTCCATGCGGTGAAACTTAGGTCAACAATCAACCTGAGCCAGGAACTCCGAGTCCCAGTGTCTCGCTAAGTGTGAACACACGGCTGTGTGTCAAAAGTTCAGAGAAAATACTATTTTTTTAGAGAACCTAATGTTACATTTAAGTGGTAGTAATTTTTACTACGATATCATAAATATGTAGGCCACAGATAAATATCGTAATTAAGGGTTAAATACAGTTGTATAACAAGAAATAAATATAACAATAACAGCAAACATTATTGCTGAAAAATATTTCTTTGGTTTTAGTCAATTCACAGAAGAGAATATTGTAAATAAAAAATATTATTTCAATGTCTTTTTTGTTAACACCAACATAGTGAGCTCAACTGTATTTTGCTTTTCTGCTCACATCTAGTGTTTCTGACTTCAGTACATAAATATTTGGCTCTGCTTCCATAGCTTTTGGTTTTTTTCCCATCACCTAACAAGGCAATAGTTATTTACAGCTAGAAAAGTCTCTCCTAGTATACTTAACTTATTACTTTAACATTTAGTGTGTAAAAGAAACTCTGTAGTCAAGAGGTTAGCACACTCACTAGTGACTAGAAGGGTCCAGATTCAACTCCCAGAAGTGGCAAAATTTTTTTTCTGATAGACCTGGTTTTGGGTAACACTAAGCCTTACAGATTTGGCATGAGACACGTGAAGATCATGCTGCCTGCAATGACCGTTAAAGCGATCAGGAAATGTGCTGTGCACCTTTCTCCAGAATGCAACACGCTTACTAGAACAATATGAATGATCACTCTGTTGGTTGCTGGAATGAGGGCTGAAGCAGGTATGGGAATGCCTTACTTGCAGTGATACCATTCCATTCTAAAGTCTAAAGTCCAAGACTCTGAAATTTGGTACCTGAGATATTTTCTGGGAAAGCAGAGTGGCCTGGCAATGATTGCTACATCACCCATAAACTGGGTCACTGGACAATGAAAAAGATAGGAACTAACATCATACAGCTCAAAGGCAAACCTTTACCACTGTGTTGGAACAATAGCAATACACAATTTACAAAGGCAATGTGTACGGTTGAAGGTCATAACCTTTTGTAATCTCATGTGACAACACATACACACACAGAGTTCGGTCTAACCTTTCATAATCTCATGTGACAGCACGCATAGAAGGTTCAGTCAAACCCTTTATAATCTCATATGACAGCACACCAAACCTTTCACTCTTGAACTGATATCTATGTACCTCCTAAAGCTCCAGCTCTGCCTTCTAATGTGACCTGCCATGTGAAAGCTTCACCTCTGACCTTCTCTGATTCCAGTTCCCGGATTGATCTGGGAAATGCATTCCTCCATAGAAGAAGCATACGGGGCAGGTGATTCTTGATTACTGAAGGACCTGTGAACAAAATGACAATCAGTGTACAACAATGCACAAATAAAGAGTTCTGAATTATTTTACCAATAATGGATTTCAGTTAGATTTTTAGTTAGTTCAGTTAGTTTTACAGGTGAACATTTCAGGGTTATCAGCTTCTACTTGATATTTTCTGTGCTCCGCGGGTACACACATTCTGGAGAGAGTAAAAGAGGCCATAGGAAAACATTTGAGAGCTAAAGAAGCAGGTTTTAGGAAAAACAGATCATGTGCTGATCAAATAACTACCTTACATATAATAGTTGAACAAAGTTTAGAACTACAGTCCCCACTTTATATCGAATTCATAGATTATGATAAGGCATGTGATAGTTTAGACAGAAGAATCCTTTGGAAGTTGCTGAGTCATTACAGAATCCCCATAAAGTTTATTAACCTGATAAGAACAATGTATGAAAAGAATGAAACGTAGTGTTGTGCATGAAGGGCAGCTTACAGAAGCATTTGAAATAAGAACAGGACTAAGGCAGGGATGCCTTCTGTCTCCATTTCTCTTTCTACTGGCCATAGTAAAAAAAAAAAAAAAGTAAAGTACCCCCGTCATGCCAAGTGGCATATAGGGAATATGGTGTTAGTGACCATGGGGTAATGTAGTCGGTATTACGCCCGTGCTGCTTTACTTTCCCAGAAAAAAAATCCGGTGCCCATTAAAGGCTGGGTAAACCAGAAGCCGTCGGTTGGGATCGAACCCTACCTCTTGTCCTTTGTAGTCCAGTTCACTAACCACTGAGCTATTGCGGCTCCCGCTGGCCATAGTAGTTATTATGAAAATAACTCAGAACAACAATGGAATCCAGTGGTCATTGACTAAGCAACTTAATGAATTAGACTTTGCTGGTGACAGCTCTCCTGTCTCATAGTCATCAACAGATGCAAAACAAAATTAGCATACTTGATGAGAGATCATAACAGCTGGGTTTGAAAACAGAGATAAGACCAAAATTGTGAGAATTGATGCAGTTTACAATAACCAAACAACAATAGGAGAAATACCTCTGCTAAATGTACAATCTTACATATACCTGGGTAGTAATATAGACAAAAATGGAGGAACAGAAAATGATACCAAAATAGGGATACAAAAAACAAGAGGAACATTCATGGCACTAGGAAACATACTTAAATCCAAATAAATTAGGTTAAATACAAAAATAAAAATTTTCAATGCCACTATTAATTATATACGCCAATTAGGTCGGACCATTAACCAAAACATCTGTTCATTATATGAAGCAACTATTGAACCAAAAACCAATACATCTACTCAGATGGCGTACGGTTGAATATTTTAAAGTAAAGAGATGATTCTATATTTATATTCGCCAATACTTGTATTTGATACCTATATACCATAATGTTAAAGACGACCATATACTATAAAGCCTTTACCTAAGGTCATCAGAGCTCCAAGCAATAGCCACCCAGACTGAGTTCTTTGCAAGGAAAGTCTACTGTTCTGTGATGCTGTTCTAAGCAGCTCCTCTGCTATACTGAATATTTGCTGTGAAACAGAAAAGAATAAACAAAAAATATCAGATTTTAATAACTACAACTACAATTTCACGTTTTTTTTTCTTTTTAGTGTTTGCTATTTTATACAACTGGAAACCAATTGGGAATGTTTCAACAAATAAAACAGGGTGTTAGACAAGGTTGTGTGCTGTCACCAGATTTGTTTAATATTTATAGTGAGATTATTTTAAGATCCATAAGGGGCATGCCTGGAATAACAATTGGAGGTCATAATATAAATAATCTAAGGTATGCTGATGATACAGTATTAATCGCTAAGAGTGAAAATGAGTTACAAGAAATGTTGGACATTATAGTGAAAGAAAGCAAAAATAAAGGACTCAGCCTTAATAGCAAAAAGACAGAGGTAATGATAACAACAAAGAAAAAGACATCACCTCAGTGCAAAATAAAGACAAGTGGAACAATATTAAAACAGGTAAATGAATTTAAATATTTGGGAACTTTGTTAACCTCAGATTGAAAATGTACAAAAGAGGTGAGATGCAGAATTGCTCAGGCAAAAGCAGCTTTCCAAAAAATGAGGAAAATACTATGCAATCCATTTTTGACAATAGAAACAAGAAAAAGAGTTCTTAAATGTTACGTAGAGCCAGTCTTAACATATGGATGCGAGTCATGGACAATAGGACAACAGACAAGAAAATCACTGGAGTCTGTAAAAATGTGGTTTTACAGAAGAATGTTGAGAATACCATGGACAGCTAAGAAGAGTAATGAAGAGGATCTGAGAGAGGTCAAAGCAAAAAGAGAGCTAATTTCCAATGTTAGGAAGAGACAATCATCATTTTTTGGCCATGAAGAGAACAACTTGAATATATTGTAACAACTGGAAAAATTGAGGGACGAAGAGATAGAGGGAAGCAAAGAGAAAAAATAATAGACAGCTTAAGAGAATAGCTTGGCAGAAGGTCAACAACAGAAATGATAAATAGCTGCCGAGATCGAAAGTTGTGGAGAGACATGATCACCTACGCCACTAGGCCCGGTACTTGATGATGATGATGATTTTATACAAAATAAATGTTCTATAACAATAGGAACTTACAAATGTAGAACATTTATTGTAAGTAAATCATAAGAATAACAAACAAGAGGGATAGAATTGACCACAAAAATCAAACTCTGAAAGGATCAATAATAAAAACTAAAACTAAATTATTATACTCTATACACATACCTTTCCCTTGGAGTGTGGAATTCCCAATGGGCACTGGTATACACCACCAAGCAGTGCAGCCAAAGCACTGCTGTAGCCAGCAACAGCTTCGGGGGAAGAGCGCAGCTTATCCATTCTCTCTACACAACGGTCAAGCAATGGAGTCAGCTGAGATGGTAGAGCCACAGCTATGCTGGCCAGGCACCAGGAAGCTGACAAACGGGCAGCATGCGACGGATGTATAAGAACTGAGACAACAGGCTCTACTATTCCTGAAATACAAATAATGTATAACAATTTGTATAACAATCCTGTTGTTGCAAAAACATGGACATTAGACAAGAAAACAGAACAAAAAAGCCTTTAAAATGTGGATTTATAGAAGAATAGGAAAAATTAGATGGAAAGAAAAGAAAACAAATGCTAAAGTCTTAAAACAACTAAAAATGAAAAGAGAACTACCAAACACAATTCAAACAAGACAAATGAGATTTTTGGTGCATGTTAAAAGACACAGCAGCCTACTAAAATTAATATTGGAAAGGAGAATACAAGGTAAAGAGACAGACCAAGACTAACATGAATGAGTAACATCAAAATATGTACAAGTCAGCCTATGACAACCACACTATTCAAAGCAAGAGACTAGCAGAATGGTGTTCCATGGTAGCCAACCTTTGATGCGGATATGACACTCAGTGATGTTGAGATCATTTGAAGAAAAGTTAATTTTCTATTTTGTACAAGGGAAAAGGCAGAAAAATAGGATAGGAGACCATATACAGAGTTTTGCTTCAGGAGGTAATCTGATCATCAGTAAAAGACCCCCACACTCATTAAGTGTTTTGGTCATTTAGATTTTTGACATTCCAAAGGGGGCAGACTTGTTGAGTCATATCTCCCAGGTGTCAATCTCCTACTGTGTTTGATCCTGAAAGTTCACAAAATGTTCAGCATATCTTCTTCTTCTTTCCTTCCTCATTTGCCTTTCAGCGTCGAGGGGAGATATAATCTGCGGTATTTTGCTCTTCTGTTTACCTCAGCTGCTATGTTTCCTAGTGCTTAGTTCAGCTATATATGAAATTCTAGTCTGCATGAAATTTCTGGTCAAATCTAAACCTTTATCACCCTCTTCTGGTGGAGGCAGTCAGAAATGACTTGTTACTTGTCCACTCAAAAGGCCAGCATGTTCACCTGCACTGTGACAAAAATTAATCTGATTGCCATGGTGTAACTCCACACATTTTAACTCATTGGCTGCTAATAACAATCATATATGCCTGAAGGGCCAGCCTAGATATTCTTTGAATTGTTGGTGTTAAGTCCTATAAACATAATTTATTTGTATGATACTCTATTGCCATGGCTTTGTTTGATAACATCTGATTTTGATTTATGAGTGTTGACCACTCTAAGTTGTTTGAATTGGCCAAGTCTCCAAATATCCAGGGATTAAAGTTTCTATTAGAATGTTCAGACAATGATTGCTCTGACCAAACTAGTACAAATTATAAACGAAATGAAGAAATACCATCTTGATATATTATGAATTAGTGAAACTAGATGACCAGAAGTAGGGAAAAAAATCAGTTAACAACAATAAGACAATAATTTATTCAGGTACAGATGATAATAAACATTATGGAGAAGTGGAAATTATAATGGATCTCTCCGCTGCTGACAATCTTACCAAATGGGAGCAGGTGAACCATAGATTAATAAGAGTTCAGCTCCCATTTACAAAACTGTAGTAAAAATTACACACAGCTGTGTGTTCAAACTAGGCAAAACATGGGAACTCAGATTTCCAGGCTCAGGTTGATTTATGACCTGAGTTTCACTTTATGAACCGGACCTGTTACATTGTCTATCGGTACGGCCGCCTAAGTCCATCAGTGTGTTCAGCTATCTCATAACATTATTCACTGTGTTTCCCGAGTCACAAAGAGTTGTTAGAGGATTGATGTTTTCCAATGAAATTACAAATTTCTTGAAAATTTGTGATTTTTTTTTTTAATGGTGCAAAAATGAGATTGTATCTCACGAAATGAAAAAAAAAAATCCTACGGCAACAAATCCAAAACTAATGGGTCACCAGAAGTAGTCATTAGGAAGGTACTGTTTGACCATGGCAAAATGTCAAATTTGGAAGAGTCTGTGTTGTGTTGTTTGTTATGTCCACAACTGTTTTGTCTTTCCATGTTATGGTCCTGCTCTCAATAAGCTAGTGTTGGTTGACTTTGCTGTTAGCTTTCATCCAAGCCCTGTCTACTTTGTGCTACATTCTAATGATAGCTTTGTCAATCTATCAAGGCTGACACCTAAACACAGAAAAAGAAATAATAACTCCTTCATTAAACATAATTTAATTTTAATGAATTTTTCTGTTGATCATAGGTTCTAGAAGTCAATTTTTGCAGTACATTGCTGTGTCCACTTTCATTTGAACAGAACATGCTCCATTGTCTGTCATCTGAGGTAGAGAGGGCACTAGCTGCCATCTATCTTATTCCACTTCATGAAGTTACATGCTGATGGTAGAAGATCATACATGGAACTAATTATGTTAGTTAGCTGCAGAGTTGTATGGCCTTGGGCGTCGTAACAGACAGTCGAAGCAACCATGATAGGTCAGTAGTTTGGTAAAAATGTTAGTGTCTCACGCTGGATTTGTCCAGCTAAACAGCTTCTCCCGTGGCTGAGTCTGTCAACACTGGACAGATAGATCTTTGTCCTGCCATTTGATGTTCATAATCTTTCAAAGGCAATGGACATAAAAGCTGTTTAACCTTTTCTCCTGCCCTGCATAGGTAGTCCAAGTTTCCATATAGAAGTATACTAAGCATACACCTTTGGTAAATTTGAATTTTAGTTCTGAGTGTTAATTTGGTGTTGGCCCATGCTCTATCTTTAAGTTTACCAAATGTGGAAGCTGTCTTTCTGGTCTGTGTTTATAGACTGCTTGAGCTTATTATGCACAGTAAAACCAACTCCATGTAGGTGAGGCTGCTCAAGCCCCTGCCAGAAAAAGATATAGTTTTTCTCCCTGACTGAACCACAATCTGCAAGCCTTGTTTCCTGGAGGGCTGCAATATCAACATGTAGTATCTACAGCTCCATGTTGATGAGGGCTGTTTTCCTTATGTTTTTTTTGCATTATTGAGGTGGTTGTTATTTAATCCATGACACATGGTCCTAATGTTTCATGTACTAAATATGACAGATGGTTTTTTTCCTTCTGCTGTGTCCTAACAAACTGACATTTCTATTTGTTTGCTATCCCTATATGCAAGGCTATCACTAGAATGTAGCACAAGGTATTCAACCAATTAGGCCAGCAGCTTGTAGCTATTACTTAATTGTTTTACTTTTTGGCCCGCTCTGATGTCACAGATAAGTCTAGCACTCTTAAAGTATGTGTGCTGGTTTCTAAGATCTCATCTCAAGAAGACAATCACTAGTTGGGGCATTCCAAAACAAAATACAGGTGTCTTAGCAGTCTGCACCTGTCTGCTATCAGTTAAAATGTGTTTGCAGTTGCCCATCCGAAATGACCAAGTAGAATGTTATATTATGACATCTGAACTCTGCCTTTCAAATCTTCATGCAAAAAAAAAAAAAATTAATTCATTACTTTTCCCAAGAGACCTAAACCGATACACAGACATATGTTAATCACTAAAATAAATAAAATAAAATTGCAACATAAAGCTGCCAACATTTATAAGTCATTAAAATATAACCATCTGCTAGCTACCATAACAGCTTGGAGCATTAGGACAGAATTTTCAATAACATATTCTGTTTTTTAAATAATAGACTACAGCTTTATTTTGTTTGCTGCTCATTTTTAATATTTTAATAAGTGAAGTGATCTTATAACATACGATGTAAGAAGTGAAATCTCATATTTTTTGGTGTCTTTAAAGTTATTTAAACTAAAATATACACTTTTTTTTAGTTCACAGAAATGGGGGGGGGGGGGGAAGGGACTCCTTGATAATATAGGTCAAAAGGAATGATTAAAAGTACAAAATATATCAAGAAAAATTCTAAACCATTTGAAATTATGGATCACATGAAAGAATAGGCATGTAAGGCTGGCATGGTTTCACAACATTTAAAAAGACTTTCTTAATTGTAGGCTTTCTTTTGCTGTAGAAGGTACAAATTAATGATATAAAAGAAAATTAGACAATACCCCAAAATAATTAAAGTAAAAAGAGACAGCAAATTTTATAAAATGAAAAAAACAAATTGACAAAATAAAATGAAAGCAGTAATAATAACTGTATGAGAGCTCACCTGTAGCTGGCTCTGCTACCAAAGGACTGGCTGATGTTCCCAGTCGAAGCACCAGGCAGCCAAGCTCATGCAGGGCACACACTAACACATGCTGACTAACTGACAGATCTGATCCCAAACCTTTCCCTTCAGACACTTCTACTGTGGCCTCACCTGTTTAAGAATAAATATGTAATAGATAATGTGAATCATCACCATCTGTGCCTTTACTTAAATCTTGAATCTTAAACACTTAATCACTCTATCTCTTACTACATGAATTTCAACAATTTTAATCATTTTTTTACCAGTTACTAGGCAATACTCTGTTGTAAGTTTAATACAAATCACTAGTCACAGCCACAAACATTTTTCTATGCTAAATTTCTTGGTGTACATTTTAACACAAATTTTAGCTTTGGTTTAATCCTTTAGGATAAGGATCCAGTGCTCACCCAGTTTTTTAAAATGGGTACCGGAGATTTTTCTGGGAAGCAAAAATAGTCTGGCATGATACCAACCACATCACCCAAAATTGTGCAGTCAGTCATGAAAAAATATGGTTACTATAGCTCGTTTCAAATCATCTGCCCAACTTCAAAACGCTATTACTTTCTAACCATTTGTTAAAAACTTTTGAAATTTTCTAAATGTTATTAGAATGCAAAAGACCCTTTAAATGTATATTTAACAAATATCTTGCAGCTGCAGTTTTCTTAAAGCGGCGATATTTCTTTGATGTTTGTCAAAATTGTAAATTGTGAAGCCCTAAAGAATAGAAATTACCGTAGTTGCTGGTCTATGATTAATTTTCACTAGGTAAAGGCGTGGCCGTAATGGGGAAATAACTAGATAAAACAAAACACCAGGAGAATTATTGTCTGCTCAGTTCGAGGACGGACGAAAATATCAAGGTATACCTGTATGTCCAATTTTCATAGTTGTGTGGTCCTGAAAAGGACCGTTTGTTGAACTAACTTAAGGTAATATAGGGGCCAACATTGTGGGGGCTATATACTTTCATTCTGAATCAGACGAGTCTAAAAGATTAGTAACTGTTTGGGGTTGAACATTCCACAAACCATCATTTTTCAAATATTCCTCTTCCTGTTTTAAGACATGGTCTTCACATTTAGCCCAATAATCTTTGTCTATATTTAATAAAGCGAGATTAGCAAGAGTCTTTACATCGCATATTTTGAATGTTGTATTTTCATCTGCCACTTGTCCTTTTAATTTTGCCCAGATTAGTTCTATTGGATTTAAATGAGCATGGTAAGGTGGCAGCCTCAAACTTATATGACCATGCTCTTGGATAATCTTATCTATTTGAAAAATCTTTGTCCTTTGTTTTTGCTTTACTAGAGATAGTAATTCAGGTTTTAAGTACATGTTATTAAATTGTATGTGCTCCTTTGTGAGCCATATCTTAATAGCATCTTTTGTACTGGATGACGTCGGGACTTTATCTTCAAGTGCAACAATGTTGTGGTACGCTGCATTGTCCATTATTAGGCAAGATGGTCGATCTAGTGATGGGAGAACAGAATTTTCAATCCAATGTCTAAATATGTGACCATTCATCTCAGAGTGATAATCCTGATTGTCTATGGATTTTGAAAGAAAAATGAGCTCTGCATTCTGTATTAGTCCATGTTGTCGACTACCTGCATGAGCAATTATCAAGCGCTGTCCTTTGCTGCTAGGTATTAATCTCTTAATCTTTCCATCTGATGACTGCCATTCCCTTTGGTTAGTGTGGTGAGCATTGATCCATGTTTCATCCAAGTACACAATATCATAACCTTGCTTGCGCACCTCTTTTACTTCACATAAGTACTTGCTTCTCATGACTACTATATGTGGCTTCTCACAGATGATGTTTCGTCCATTGGAATACTTTCTGAATGTAAAGCCTGCAGCTCTCACATTCCTCCATAATGTAGACTTTGATATTTCAATACTGTTGTTCTTTTTCAGCGATACTTTTAATTTTCTTATTGTAACAGTTTCATTCATACCCAACATTTTGCGAATTTCACTTCTAATAAGTTCACTGTCGAAATTATCCAACATTTTTGCTCTTCCTTGTGATTTTGTATATTTTGAACATTGACGGTCACGTGCTTGAATCCAGCGATTAAATGACCGTTTAGATAAATCCAAAATGTGTCTTGTCCTATTCTCAGGGTTTTCTAAAGAATGAAATAATCTTCCTCGTTTAGCCTCTTTGCAAAAATAGTCATACATTTTTATTGCATTGTTTTGTAAACTGCAGAATTTCATTTTAAGACTCATGATAAATGTTATCGTTCCACGTCTTCGCCGCTGAATCAACGGAAATGGAACACACAATGCCTCATGTTTTCTACAAGTGTCTAATTGTGTCAGAAAACCACGGGGAAAGCGTGCAAATACGTCAATTCTACCGTGTATGGATTTGTACTCGCTATTTTTAGTTTAAAATACTGTAAACATTAAGTTTTTACTACATCAATGGGTCGTTATAAATTTATATAAATCAAATAAGCAACAATAATAACCAAATGTTTTTTTAATGAAATTAATTCCCTGTTGGGTTCTAATCATTATAACTTTACACGCAAATTTTGAAAAAATTACAAAAAGAGATTAAAAAGATATCGATTTTAAAAGTTGGGCACATGATTTGAAACAAGCTATAACACCATATTCCTCATATGTCTAATAAGAAATGGAGGGAATATTTGCTTGTATTTTTGACTTAAACTCGTAACTTCTCTGGGCTAATGCTCTTTATGATTAGAGAATGTACACGCCAAATATTACTATGTCCCCATTAACAGCATGTTCATGCTGACAGACATTCTCTCCTCAATTTAATTGATAGTTTGACAAGTTTTAGTTAAACAAACAAAAAAAAAAAGGTCTAAAAAGCTTGAGCATGATGATGGCATTATGTGGTTCACAATTTGAAATCTGATAATTCTGTGCAAACCAAATAATTTAAAATTATACAAGTTTCACGAAAACAAGCCAAAGACATCTTCAGCATAAATCAGTCAGAATTTTAAAACTATTTACTTATGAACATTTACAGTGAAACTTACCAATTGTGTTCATTTGTTTGACAATCACTTGGCAGATTTCCTTGGCTGCAGCAATCTGTGCCTTCTCTCCTAACATGCCACCAATTACTGTGCGCATGATAAACTGGACACACTTGCGAGCATACACAGCATCCACATGTGACGGTGTAGCTCGTGTGTTGGCAGCCAATTCTAGAACATGTGTCAAGAATACTGAGATATTTCTCTCCAGCCACAGACCACCCATGCATTTAATGAACTCCACATAAGCCTATTGTAGACACAAAATAGACATTTTTAAGTGCCTTGCACAAACAAAAGTCAGTACATACATAAGCAAATATGTAATAAACAGATGGTTACCTTCATTTCTATAGAGTGTAAACTATCTGGTTAAATTTACTCTGCATCAAAAGATGTCCAGTGACAAACCTTTCTTTAACACTGCAGGGAGTGAATTATTCAACTTCAAAATACAAGGCCAGAGCATTTTGCGGTGAGAGGGCCAGTGCTTTTCCTCACTGTTATTCATTTTCCATAACCCATCAAGCCAGGATCCATTTATTTCAACTGTGTAAAATGGAGAGTATCTTGCTGCGATTGATCCATTGAGTTATTTGTGGGTTATCATCATTGTACTGTGAACATGGTTATGGAAGGCCCTGGTATCACAGCAAACGAATTAAAATTCATAATTGCCTAACCGCCCATGCTAGTAGAATCATCCGAATTACTATCTCATCTCCCAAACAAAGAAAGGTAGCTGTAATCCCCATCATAGCAGTCTCAGCACACGCCAAAAGACATAAGGTGAAACCGCACAGAAAGTGAACACAGCCATCTGTTCTCCATCATACGATATCATCATTCATCGTAAACAATCAACATTCATCGTAAACAATCAGAATATCGAAATATGATCAAAACGGATGAAACACCAAGCTCACAGTGTGCACAGAGCACTTAACTCAGTAGCACCTGCAACAAGCCGGACTTGGAATATGAGGAAACTGCAACAAGAAACACTTTTCAGACATAGCCTTTAATGATTCATGCCGCCTATCCATCATTTTGACTGGAAGCTTACGTCCTCCTGAAAATGACGATCGTCATATCTTTTTAAATGTATAATGCTTGATGATGCTAGGACATCTCCTTGACTCAAAATCCGAACATATGAAACACAGTAATCGGACCATCCCCATCGCACATCAAACTGTATGACTGTATGATCTCCCTGCAATGTGAATTTGTGAAATTATTAATCCCTTCTGACTAACATGAACCTCCGGGAGTCACCACGGTACTGCAAAGTCACGCATGAAACTCCATTCCGCCCTTCACCACCAGCATAAAGTTGTTCTAGGGACATACAATCAGCCGTTGTGATTACGCAGCGCACACAACAATGGCTACACCCATAAAATCCCAACTACTCTAACAAATGCAGCCAACAATGCACAAAAAGATGATGCACAATCTCTAAAGTGAATACTGTGAACATGTGCATAGGTACTCAGATCCACCTCCTCAGCAAATCCTTCAGCCACCAGCAACAGACGATGCCAGCTCTGTGTTAGTTGATAAGTCCTCTTATGTGTGCACTAAGCCTATCATTTCTGGCTTTGTCTTAGCATCTTTACTCCAATCTCTTTCATCCCAAGGAGTGACATGGACTCATGATTGTAAAAGTCCTGTGCCCTTCCAGCAGAGAGGGCATTAATGGTATCCGCTTGATCTATTGGTTGACAATTTTTTATGACAGCACAGCTAGCTTGCCTGTCTGCTCTTTCATTTTTCTGTACTCCAGTATGGCTGGGGATGTAGACAAAGGTTAGACATATAGTAGACATATTGTTGACTTTCACAATGGGTTGACCCACAGCCAGCAAATGGAGCCCACCTCCCCTTTCCTTAATATAATCATCAAATCACTTAGTATGCAAGACATTTTTTCATTTCATATGCCAACCAATATACCCATGATTTGCTTCTTTTAAGCATGTCACATTTCCCTGTGTTGGGCTGTTAATTTAGATGGTCCTTATCTGCAATCTCCAGATCTTGATTCTGTCATTCATGGTTAAAAATTAAGAAGCCACCTCATTGCTACACAGGGAGTGTCTCTCATACACCCTATGATAATGCACACATTGCTTCATTTTGTACTTTCTCTAGCCTGTCGATCTGCATTGTATTGACAGTGAAGACTCCTGGGACATATTTGACTGAAGCAAGGACCAGTCTCTGGAATAAAAATGTTATGTAGTCTCTGTTCAATTTTGGCAGATGCAACGACCTTCATGGTGGCTAGTCCTTTGCAGGTTTTTGCTATCACGTGGTCAACATGGTCCCTAAAACACAGACTATGATTAAACTTGACCTCTTGATCCAATCCACATTCACTTTATTGCCCAGAATGAGTGCTACCATCCTTTCTACAAATATGTTACAATTTCATTTTCAAAGTGACTGTAAAATGGCCAGTAAAATTTTATTTGAAATGCAAATTTTGTAATTTCTTCTTAAGTAATAAAAAGATTCAGTGAAACCACTTAATTTAAACTCTATAGATTTTCTTCTAAGATTTTAACCCTATATTACGATTCCATCATAAAAATCCCCACCTCAAAATACAAATACTTGAAATTTGGGGTCAAGACAAAGAAATGCATGAAAATGCAAAGCTGCAGTAAAGCTGATTGTAAAGGAGAAATGAAAAGAATGTAAAAAAAAAAATTGTATGGCTAAAGCTTTATGTAATTAATGAACAACACAGTTTAACAACTTTCTGCTCAATAGGCCTTCAGCAGGAACAAACAACGCATACACAGATATGTAAGTAAATCAAATTAGCCCTACATATTAGTTAGCTATGGTGGGCTACTTTTATTTACTGTGTGTGTGTGTTTTTTTTTTATTTGTTAATTTTATCTACATATTAATTATGTATGGCTAATTTTATTTACTTACATATCTGTGTGTGTTGTTTATTCCTGCTGAAGGCCTATTGAGCCGAAACATCCTTCAATTGTGTCATCCATTAATTATGTAAAGCTTTAACCATACCATTTTTTTTTCCTATTTTTTTTTATTTCTTCTTGAAATTTGACAGTTTGCTGTGCCCTAATCCCAACTTCTGATGACCCATAAGTGTTGAATTTGTTTTCTTTGATGTTGAAGTTGTTTTCTTTGATGTTGAATTTGTTTTCTTTGATGTTGAAGTTGTTTTCTTTGATGTTGAATTTGTTTTCTTTGATGTTGAAGTTGTTTTCTTTGATGTTGAATTTGTTTTCTTTGATGTTGAAGTTGTTTTCTTTGATGTTGAAGTTATTTTCTTTGATGTTGAATTTGTTTTCTTTGATGTTGAATTTGTTTTCTTTGATGTTGAAGTTGTTTTCTTTGATGTTGAAGTTGTTTTCTTTGATGTTGAATTTGTTTTCTTTGATGTTGAAGTTGTTTTCTTTGATGTTGAATTTGTTTTCTTTGATGTTGAAGTTGTTTTCTTTGATGTTGAATTTGTTTTCTTTGATGTTGAATTTGTTTTCTTTGATGTTGAAGTTCTTTTTTTCAAGAGCGTCCTAAAAAGTACAATGCATTACAGAAGGGGATTGTTTTGTTTTTTATAAATAACTTTTGACAATTTTCAAGGAATTATTTATTAACTTTTTTTTTATGATGGGGGAAATCTCCTTGGTCATCTGTGAGACATGAAAGAAACCTTCATGACATATGAGAGACAGAGAACAATTCTTAGAGGGAGCCAAACATTACTGCTGGTTCTATAGACTTACAGTGACTGTGTTACTAGACAACGTATCATCTTCAGTGGCCACGTGCAATCCATTCGAATTTCAGGCCATAAATCTAACTAACCCTGGAAATGATTACAGCATCTGATTCCTTTGTGTCTGCCTGGGTAAATACACAACTGCGCAGCAAAAGTTCAAAGAAATTACTATTTTTTTAAAACTCCAAATGTTATATTTAAATGGTAGTAATTTTTATGACGGTATTGTGAAAACATGACCCACAGCTAGGAATCGTAATCTACATTGTTAATGAAGAATTTGGCTGAATGAAAACTCACATGAGTTATGCCCACTCTGATCTCCCTGTTGACAGGATTAGATCCCTTGATCATTTCTCCCGCTGTAGAAGTCTTCAAGAATCCTCCCAGGGTTCCCTTGTTGAAGCCAGAAGCCAATATAGCCAAAACATCCTCCAGGCGAGCTGGCTTTACTTTTGCTGCAAAAAAGAATAACCAATACATGAAGTTAGCATATGACAACATTAACCCTAGATTAAGATACCATTGTAAAAATTACCGGATCAAAACACTCATTTTTACTACAGTATCGTAACTGGGGGAGTTACAGATAGGTATTGTAATCTAGAGTTAATACAACATTAACAATCTAAAACTACTTGAGCATCAATGCTATTGAAATAATGACAGTAAAAGCAACATAAGTTTTGAGAAATGTAATACATCTTGGTTTTCACTGTAGCTAATGTTATTGATCTACTTTTGAGTTTAAGGTTTAATAAATATGGCAAATGCATGGTATGAAGAACAGCAATAAGGAAATATACAGAGAAGATTTGAGTCAAATGAACTGGAAATGACCATGTCAACCAGAAAAACAGACAAGATTACACCAAGTTCATCTGGAAGGATACACCAGAAACTCACAAACAGTCTATAAATTGTTGAGTACACAGACTATATATTGTTGTGGACAGTCTATTAATTGTTGAGTACACAGACTATAAATTGTTGAGTACACAGACTATAAATTGTTGTGGACAGTCTATTAATTGTTGAGTACACAGACTATAAATTATTGAGGACACAGACTATAAATTGTTGTGTACACAGACTATAAATTGTTGAGCACACAGACTATATATTGTTGAGTACACAGTCTATAAATTGTTGAGTACACAGACTATAAATTGTTGCTGACACAGTCTATAAATTGTTGAGTACACAGACTATATATTGAGGACACAATCTATAAATTCTTGAGTGCACAGACTATAAATTGTTGTGGACACAGTCTATAAATTGTTGAGGACACAGACTATATACTGTTGAGGATACAGACTATATATTATTGAGGACACAGACTATATATTATTGAGGACACAGACTATAAATTGTTGAGGACACATACTATAAATTGTTGAGGACACAGACTATAAATTATTGAGGACACAGACTATAAATTGTTGAGGACACAGACTATAAATTGTTGAGGACACAGACTATAAATTATTGAGGACACAGACTATAAATTGTTGAGGACAGAGACTATATATTGTTGAGGACAAACTATAAATTGTTGAGGACACAGACTATAAATTGTTGAGGACACAGACTATAAATTGTTGAGGACACAGACTATAAATTGTTGAGGGCACAGACTATAAATTGTTGAGGGCACAGACTATAAATTATTGAGGACACAGGCTATATATTGTTGAGAACACAGAATATAAATTATTGAGGACACAGACTATATATTGTTGAGGACACAGACTATAAATTATTGAGGACACAGACTATAAATTGTTGAGGACACAGACAATAAATTATTGAGGACACAGACTATAAATTATTGAGGACCCTGACTATATATTGTTGAGGACACAGACTATAAATTATTGAGGACCCTGACTATATATTGTTGAGGACACAAGACTATAAATTATTGAGGACACATACTATATATTGTTGAGGACACAGACTATATATTGTTGAGGGCACAGACTATAAATTGTTGAGGACACAGACAATAAATTATTGAGGACACAGACTATAAATTATTGAGGACACAGACTATACATTTTTTAGCACAGGTTGCAGAATGATTTCAGTGATTTTTATGATTTTGATGATTTCTGATTAGATTTACCTCCAATTCTACAGAGCCACTCATATAGAGACAATCAGTGCACTAGGATATACCATAAGATAGTGTATAATTAATCAAGAAGTGAGTTAGAGTTAGGAATAGTAGAGAAATTCCTAGTGATTAGTGTTGCAAAATTAATCTAGATAACATAAATAGATATGTGAATTATTTGTAGTAAAGGCCAATCTACAAGTTGTACAGTGACAATAGCAGAATAGTAGATAGCATAGAATGGTGTAATCTATTAGGGATGTGACATATCCACATGTTGATAGTTTAGTGCACATTCCCACACAGCAGATGAAAGTATATGTTATTATTTATTCAAGGAATTGAGAGGATCAATACAGGTTATAATAATGAGAGTAAGTTGAACATTTAGTTATTATCATCGACAATCAATAATTATAAATCAACAATTATTTGTGATAATAATGAGGCCAAGTGATTTGGCAAACAAACATTGATTGAACTATTCAAGTGCTCTGGTGTGATTGTCACATAATAAATTATGTCATATTTTAATTATCTCCTCTCAAATCCTTTAGGATTCCTTTTTATGACAACAACTTCACCAACCTAGCATTTGGAGGTGAGAGAGCTAGTGCACTTCCTTGATATGTTCTTCCTCAACTCAGCAAGTCAGATACTATTATTCTTCCCCCCCCCCAAGCTTATTATAACAAAAGCATATAAATGTATGTCTGTACATTGTCCACAGCAATTCTGTGATATCAAAATAAAGATTATGAGGTATGCAGGAATAATGAATCAACTCATGAGATGAGCACCAGCTGTCAACATGGCTCAGTAAAGCATAACTGTCAACCCTTCCTTACACCTAGCTCAAGACATTAGAAATGAACATCTAAAGGATGGGCCTGGGGTAACTGGTTGTTCATTGGTTTACACCAAATGACTTGCTATTCACACAGTTGTGCCCATTCAGCAATATGTCAATGTTTATTTGACAGATGAGAAGAGGACTTATGCAAGGATTTCATACATAGATAAGCATAAGGCACAGTTTCAAATGTAACAGACTCAACAAGTAAGAGGTTTAGTTGTTACAATAAAACAGTTTATTTGTAAAGAAATACAGTATTTGTTAGTGCACAAGTAGTGATAGTTTAGCTAGATTCAAATTTTTTAAACTGTTGAAATCAAGAGTATAAGAAAACAAACAAAACACATTATGTTTATTATGATACTTTCTTGGTAGATACTTGGCTTCATACTTTCTAAGTACTTTCTTGGCAATATGGTGAATGTGGGTTCAAACACAGCTTGATTCTCCCCAGTCGACCAATCTAAAATTGAAATGGGTACCAGACTCACTACTAAGTTGGAGAAAAGTAATGACAGCAAGTAAGAGTACTGGCCCTGGACAGTGAAATATCATCTCACTGCCTGCCAATAGACATACTTCAGGGGACATTACTCCCTTTTTTTTTAATTACCATCATCATCATGTACCATACTGGCTGGAGTAGGCAATCATGTCCTTCCACAATTCTCTCTCCTCAGGGTATCACTTCAGTTCTGTTGGTGACTATTTACCATGTCATGGCCTCACTTTCCCTGTATTTTGCCAGTTGTAACCAAGCATTCCAACTTCCCTCTTCTCATGATGTGCCTGAAAAATGACAATTGTTTCTGAGGTTTTTTTGGGAGCTCTCCTTTTGTGTTGGCCTCATTTCCTTGTTGGTCTGTTTGACTGTCCAGTGAACTATCAACATTCTTTTTAGAAATCACATCCCTGTGGCCTCTAGTTATCTTTTAATTTGTTTGTCTACTATCTATGAGTCACTTCCATTGGTCAGAAATGGTTCTAAATAGCACTGATGAATACTCTTTCTCACTTCTATTGACTTGTAACACCAAAAGATTTTCATTTTTTGAAAATCTACTTTAGCCTGATATACTTTTTATTTCAGTGATACATCTTCTATCTGACGGTGTTATTGTGTCCAAGTATTTGACACTCTATGTTTGTTTCAGATATAGCCCATTTACTTTTATGTTGCATGATGGTAATTGGATATTTCTTTGATATAACCATTACTTCTGTTTTCTTAAAGCTAAGTCTGAGAATTTCTTGTTGCTTTCTTTCACTATTATGTCTATTATTTCTTGTAGCTTAATCTCTGCCCTTGCTATTAAGACTGTGACATCTGCATATCACAGATTGTTTATGTTGTCACCATTCCTTTTTTTTGTCTACTATTGATCTCATAATATTGTCTCTGCAACATGAGAACAAATCTGGTGACAGAGCACAGACTCTTTGTTTTACATAATTATAGACACACAAAATAAACTTAAACTACTTGCTGTTTGCTAAAAAAATTTTTTATACCTCTGAGAAAAGCTTGTGACAATGTTAATTATAAATGGGTTTCAAACATAAGACAATTGGCAGTAATTCTTACCGTTAGGCTGTTTTGGTGTCTGAGCAGTAGCCATGAGGTTTCCAAGAAGCTTAGCAATAGTACATCGTGCATCATAGTTAGACCCATCAAGGGCTCGGAAACAAAGCGATGCAACTGTTTCCAGCTCTGTGGTGCTCATAAAAACTGCCTCATTCACAAGTTCGTGCATACACTGGATATATATATACAGAAAGACAATAAGTGTAAAACTTCTCAAATGGAGAATATACAAAAAGACGATAAGAGTAAATAATAAATCTATGGCATAATAAAACTAGACAACAGTTATTTACTTGGATCATTTTTAAAAGAGATGAAACAAGTTTATCCAAGATTTAATTATTTATTTTGTAGATTCTTTCTTCTTCTTGATCTATCACTAATTAATGAATTGTGTTGCATTGTGATTTAGCACCCAACAGTTCAGTGCATCATCATAGATATTAATTGAACAAACAAAGAAAGGACAAATGAGCGATGAAAAGACTGCATTTGCACTAGATTTGTATCACATCGTTGCCATTGATAAACCTTGGACAATATTTGTGCTTTTATTTTATTGCACATGTCTTAAGCACTCAAATATATAATTTACCTAATAGTAATTTGCAATATTAAAGCAACAAACAAATGTTAATATATTAAATAAGTAGAAAGTGATTACCTTGGCTGCAGCTTGTCTGACTGCCATGGATCTATCAGTCATAGCCTGTCTACAGGCCTTGTAGATATCTTTGTGCGCACTAGAACCAGCAGAACCTAATCCAGATACCAGCTTCTCAAGGGTTTGCATGATCTCAAATCTTCCTTGGGACTAGCATATTTTAAAAAAAATATAATTTTGAAGCTTTTTATCAATTCATTAATTACTAATGATAGCTCTTTAAAAAATAAACCAGACACAACAGAATTTGTTTAATCTCAGTGCAAATTTTTATCTTCCAGTTTCAAAACAATAGTTTGTAATAAACTCTATTTTCACTTAATTTTACTGGCTGATTATTTTACAATCAGTGTATGAAGTTGTTCTCCTAATCTACTCTACTTGTGAATGAGGCAGTTTTTATGAGCATCACAGAGCTGGAAACAGTTGCATCGCTTTGTTTCACCAAGTATTTTTTATCACTTTGCAGTTCCTTTCATTTACGGTTCTAGCTATTTATTTCTTTTTATTTGACTTTCTAATAGGTCACTTAAAACAAAGGAGGCCACAAAACTCATGAAATCTTTCTCTGCGATCAGGACTCAATCAGAGTAGGATTCCAGACTCTCACATGAAGACAGCTGTCTGTTTAAGTGAATTGATCGACCCCACAGACAGTACATCATAATTAGAGTCTATACTCTGATTGAATACCTGTTAAAATGTTGCACTGTGTTCTGCGCCAGTGGCCCAGTGCATCCGATTTCAGCCAGCATTTTATTCAGGTTTACCTTCCTTAGTCTTTGATTGTCCTCAATCTTCCTGCAAGGCAGCAGATTGTCTTTTCTGTAGGGGGATTCTGCCCTTAGATGGTCGGCCCTCCCAGGTTTACGAGCACCATCTGCCTGAGTCATTAGAGGTGACTAACACAGACATGCACACACAAAGATATGAGATGTGATTAACACTGACATGCACACACAAAGATATGAGATGTGATTAACACTGACATGCACACAATGATATGAGTCATGACTAACACTGACACACACCAAAATATGAGATATGACTAACACAGACACACACACACACACTAAGATATGAGATGTGACTAACACAGACACACACACTAAGATATGAGATATGACTAAACACAAACACAAATATATGAGACATGACTAACATAAACATGCACTCACAAAAATAGGAGATGTGACTAACATAGACATACACACAAAGATATGAGACATGACTAAAATAGACATGCACACACAAAGGTATGAGATGTGACTAACATAGACATGCACACAAAGGTATAGACATGCACACAAAGGTATGAGATGTGACTAACATAGACATGCACACAAAGATATGAGATATATGAAATGAAATAAAGAGCACTGTCAGGACATTTGCTGGCTGTACTGTAAATTGTGTTAGTGCAGATATTTTACAATGTTGTTTGTACTTTGTTTGATCTTCCCCAGAAGAAATCACTGGTATCCATTTCAGGCAGGGTGACATAGAAACCAATGAATGTGATCACATCCAATCTCTTGTCCTGAGAAGACCACTTTACTAACCATTGCTCTACTGTGGCTTTTTAATAAATGAGCTTAAACCAGTCATAACTCTGAGCTAACTGCTAGAATCAGAATATGTGAACCAGATATGATAATAAAACAGAACAGAACAAACAGTTCAATCAAGAGTGCACAGATAAAAGAGAGAGGGGAAAAACTGGTACTCAAAACTTAATGTTTAGTGTACCAAATCTGAAAGTTTCAAAATATCACAACTTCAGTGTCATTTCAGACACAACACATCACAATACAGAATAAGGCAACACAGCTTCAGTTTTTTTTTCTGGACAGACAAAGCACAGTAGCAGTGACCAGGGTACATGCTAACAACATTAACTATCTTCTTATTCTTTTCCAGCATTCAGCCATGAAGTGAGCGTGGATATGTGGCACTAGTAAAACCAAGATATCCGCACATCCATCTTCAGCATGGGTAGGTCAGCTTAACAATTTTGTTTGGGCAGCAGCCATTTTTGGTGCACTCTTTTTGACTTTTAACTGCCAAGAGTTCTTTAATGTATGCAGCTATATATTGAGCCTCCTGTTCTTTTGCAGTTACCAAAGAGGACAAGACATGAGATCTCATAACCCAGAGATCAGGAGAGGGTAAACTCACAAAGAGATCATGGATTTGAAGTGAAAAATACCCACTGCAAGAGACAGGATTCATACTCAGGACCTTTCTGTCCCCAGAGGTTGTTGTCTTACCTCTAGACCATGCATTCCTCTCGATTATGGATCAAAGTGTCATTTTAGTACTCTGCTGGGACTTACATTAAATTTCTAAACATTTGACACTTTACACTCACCTTAGATCATACATGAGCACTCTACTTTTCGTACTCATCTTCACACAACACATGTAAACATTTAACACATTGGCACATATTCAAGCAGGCCTTTACAAGTTAACTCTACAGCAATATTAACATTACCTCAGAATTTTTCAGAGATTTTATGAGGCTCTGTACAGTGTCTTCATATGAACGTCCTGTCATTCTCCCAAGCTTCTCAAACATGGCCCCCAAACAGGCAATTGCAGCTCTGAAATAATACCATAAACTTCACAGTGAAAATGACTCAACAACAAGAGAGAACTTGTTTTGACTTGAATAAATCTGATAAACTCAGCAGTGTTAAATCTCTCAAATATTGTAAGCAGAAAGGTTGAAAAAATGCAATGAAATGCACAATAATGTGTGACAGTAAATATATAAATAAGTGACAATTTGTACTAACAAGTGATTAGTTTATAACAAGCTAACTAAAACTGAACAAAACGCTCACATTAAAGTTTAAAAATGAATAATGAGAACATAAGACAAGTAGAACAATTTCAAACATGTACAAACATAGTTGAAAAAGTGGGTGTAATGGTGCAAGGCGTATGAAGTATTTACTTTTATAGAATTGATCTCCAGCAATTGAAAATGAAAATGAATTTAGTACTTTCTTGCATCATGTTACCTTCTCTAACTGTGTGAAAAAGGTACACATTTACAGCTGAAGTATATCTACTTGAGAACAAACCTATGAAGGTCTCCTTGTCATGGAGACATTGCAATCATGACCTTACTCCTTAACTTAAGGGTATAATAGTGTTTTTTAAAGACAGAAATTTATAGAGGTTAACTATTGCAGTTTCAAATAAATAAAGAAAATTGAGTCAAACATTCCTCATCACTAACAAGGCCCACAGACAAAGTGACTATTATTAGAATATAGGAATTTACAATATAGTTAGAATCGCATTTAGAAAAACAGCAAGAGCTATACAAATGTACATTCATAAGCTTAACTACTCACAGACGTGACGGCAAGTAACTGGGGGAGTCATCTTTGCTTTTTATGATGTCATTGCATTTGTTAATGGTTTCAAACAAGTCAAAAGTATCACCGATGCTGAAGATAAGAGCAAGACATCGTGCCAACAGTTTGCGAGTCGGTGGGCCTGGTGATTCTGTGATTTGACCTGTTAGTTGTTCGACTAGTCTCTTTTGGCTTCCTTTGATGTCAGACTGCAACAAAATAAATATTACAAAAATTAAATATAAAAGTGACAGCAGCAGTTTTAGATAATAAATAAAATGTATTGGATAATGAACAACATAAAAATATATATAACAGTAGAAGGATGTAAAGATGAAATTTTTAAAAATTACAGAAAAAGGCAACATGGTCAATATATAATCGGCTCAAACTTTCAAAGTAATGCTTCCCTAACAAAGATCAGGACAAAAAAAGAAAACAAGCAGAACCATATATAGCCATCTCACATTGGTGGTATGGGGTCTGTGTCAATATTTGTCATGACCATTGGTACAATTATAGGCATTGTGGTTAATATCATGTCAAGCCACCACACTTTCCCAGAGAACATCTCGCGGGTACCCTTTTCAGGTGGCTGAGTGAACCCTGGGACTGTGGAAAAAGACCCTTTCTGAACAAAAATTACATACATTTGGGGAACTAAGGAAAAGACAAGCTCACTAACTATTTCGCTGCTGTGACTTATAGATCTTATATGTCCGAACAAACTTTACTTAAAAGCCTGTCTCCCACACACTATCTCATGCACACCAACAAAATAGACCATGGCCAGGCTTTAACATGTTAACAATAAACTTAATTATGTTTATTTACAAAGTTCACAAATTAAAATACAAACTATTACACTATAAAGAAACTTTCTTTTTTAAATTAAATCTGGAATATTTATGGGTCAATAAGGGAGTTCAATTGAAAACTGCTAGAACAAAAATTCAGATAAGAGAAGGAGTATCTTGGTCTACGCCCTATGGGCCGGCTACGGCTCGAAAGGTCAATAAATAGAAGGGAGTTCACCTGAATTAATTTGAACTCAAATTGTGATATGAAGATAGGACACGCTAACAATGTTTTGTTTCAAGCCTCTGTGGTCACAAGTAAGGCCCTGCACTGACAAATAACTAACACAATAATCTTGCCAATTTTCAGCATGGCTATTATATTGATTTTTATATCTTTGACTCGGGTGAGAAATCAGTGATCAAGTAGATTTGACCGTCATTTTGCAATCAGGAGACAAGGTCTTGATTCCCACTAGGATCAATTTTTTGTCATGCCAAAGGTGGATGTATCAAAGCAAAAGGTGCAGATGTTCTTGCTTGCTGTAAACTAGTGACACTATGCATCCAAGTCCACTTAATGGACAAATGCTAAACAGAAGAAATAATTACAACCATCACAGGCACGGATAAAATATTCAGTCACATTACGCACACACAAAATTATGTTCTTATATGGACAACTGTATTGTTAATTGCTCATTGTCCATTACATTTATTTCATTAATAACAAACACTATTACCAAAGTTATCGATGCTCTTCCAGAACTGATATATATCTATACATAAGTAATTTACCTACTATAACTTGGTACATATAAGAAATGTGACTTAAGCCTAAATGCACCATGAGACTACAAAAGGGTAAATGTTGATCAAATTTGGCTTCATTGTTTTCACAAATGAGTTGTTTCTATTCACATTTATAAGTTTATAGAGAGATACATAGACCTCAAACATAAACACTGGTAATTTCAGAAAAGCACTTAGACTGTAATGGTAGATAACACTCTCAAGTATTAGATGACTGACACCTATAAATAGTTGAAGAACCCCAGAGAGATATAACAATAGGAAAGAAGATTGTTGTTGCTGCAACTGAAAGGCAAGATAAGTTCAAATATAGCATCAGAACTAAGAGTAGAGAAAGATAGGAATAAATGTAGAAACAGATACAAGAATAGTGAAATATTAGTATAAATGTAGAAGCAAGAGTATGGAAATATAGGTACAAATATAGCAACAGAAGCAATAGTAGGGAAAGATAGATATAAATCATCATCATCATCATCAAGTACCATGCCTGCTGGCATAGGAGATCATGTCTCTCCACAATTTTTGATCTTGACAGTTATTTATCATTTCTGTTGTTGACCTTCTGTCAAGCCATTCTCTTAAGCTGTCTGGTTTCTTTTCTCTTTGCTTCCCTATATCTCTTCGTCCATCAATTTTCCCAGTTGCCACAATATATTCCAGCTGTTCCCTTCTCATTGCATGGTTACAAAAATATGATTCTTTCTTCCTAATATTGGAAATTAGCTCTCTTTTTACTATAGCCTCTTTCAGAACATTTTCTTCACTCTTCTTAGCTGTCCATTGTATTCTCAACATTCTTCTGAAAAACCACATTTCTACAGCCTCCAGTGATTTTCTTGTCTGTTGTCTTATTGTCCATGATTCACATCCATATGTTAAGACTGGCTCTACGTAACATTTAAGAACTCTTTTTCTTACTTCTATTGTCAATAATGGATTACATAGTATCGTCCTCATTTTTTTGGAAAGTTGCTTTTGCCTGAGCCATTCTGCATCTCACCTCTGTTGTACATCTACCATCTGAGGTTAACATTGTTCCCAGATATTGAAATTCATCAATTCACTGTTTTAATATTGTT
Source organism: Megaustenia siamemsis (assembly GCA_032433765.1). NCBI lineage: Eukaryota > Metazoa > Mollusca > Gastropoda > Stylommatophora > Ariophantidae > Megaustenia > Megaustenia siamemsis. Next base: position 77,881,224 of record JAVIAB010000124.1, read on the forward strand.
CCATTTGTTTTTATTGTGCATTGCGGTGATGTCTTTCTCTTTGTTGCTATCATTACTTTTGTTTTTTTTGCTATTAACTCTTTCCGAACTACTCCCCGGCACACCAGCTCCACTTATGAAGGTACCACCGGACCAAAACCAGCACATTGGCTTGGACTGTGTACAAGTGAATATTGTAAAGTAAAGTAATGATTCTGTATAAATTGAGTTATTGAGTTATTTGCGGGTCATCATCATTGCACTCCGAACATGTCCATAGGTGCTCAGATCCCCTCCTCAGCAATTCCCTCAGTGTCCAGCGACTGACGACTCCAGTTCTATGTTGGTTGATAAGTCTTCTTACACGGCCACTAAGTTTCTCATTTCTGGCTGTGCCCATCTTAACTCCCATTTCCATCATCAGAAGAAGTGATGTGGATCTGTGTTTGTCGAAGTCCTGTGCTCTTCCCACATCTCTGAGGGCATTGATGATGTCCGCCCGATCCATTGGTTGCCCGTCCTCAACGACAGCGCAGCTAGCCAACCTGTCCGCCCTTTCATTTCCCCGTACTCCCGCGTGTATAAATATTCACCAATACTTGTATTCGATATCTAGAAGAAGCTTCACAATTACTTCCTTCGATTACCACATGGTATTTTCTTTGCTTTGTAGATATAGTGCTTGAATTTGTGATGTAATGTATGTTTTTTCTAACAAATAATGGCCACACCATTTCTTGTGCCTAATTTCATTATTTGTAGACATAAATGCATTAAGTAAAGTGCATTTTGGAGAACTTTGGATTCGTTTGTATATAATTTTGAGAAGAATGGATAGCAACATGCTTCTAGTCAGAGAAAAACATAGGTGCATGAAATATGATATTTTGAATTGAAACTTATCTGTCTATGAATATTTTTATACTATTTATTATAAATGATATATTCTTTCCTTCAGATTTTCCTTTCCGGTGATGTATAACATTTACCACATTTAATCATATCATTGTGTGAAATTGTAAAATGAAAAAGACATATGATGGAATTTTTTTCTAAATTGAAAATTAATCTGGTCCAAACTTAAAGAAAACCTAAAGCCCGGCAAAGTCTGGAAAGAGTTAAGGCTGAGTCCTTTATTTTTTGCTCTCCTTCACTATAATGTGTAACATTTTAGGTATAAATATAGCAACAGAAACAAGAGCAGGGAAAGGTAGGTATAAATATTGCAAATGAAACAAGAGTAGGGAAAGGAAGGTATAAATATAGCAGCAGAAACGAGTGGGGAAAGGTAAGTATAAATATAGCAACAGAAACCAAGAGTTCTTAACAAAATCAGTGTCAGGCGATGTTTGATCTCTGCATTATTATACCCCTTGTTGAATTAACTCATATTCAGCTGTTAGATAAGCCCTGAGACTAAGTTGTAAGCCATCAATTTCTCACTGTAATCTCCAGCTGTCTTACTTTCTTTTATTCTTTTTTTTTCTATTTGCTTGATATGAATACAGTTATCACATATCAAATATGTGGCACACAGATACTTAGTGAGGGTCTGAAGCTAGCTTTGATATCCTTAAATAAATATTATTTTCCAGGCATTAGAGCACAGCCAAAATTTTAATTTGTTTTGAGATGACTCATTTTATTTTGACCAAGAGAAAAATGCAGAATTTTATTTCAGAATGTCAATTTCAAATCAGCCCAACTAGCTGAGTGTGTGCCAGATAAGCATTTTCTTTATCAACATTATCATCATGTGCCATATCAGTGGCATAGACAATCAATCATGCCCTTCCACAATTATGTCCTCAGTGTATTGCATCAGCTCTGTTGTTGACAATTCACTGTTCAACAAGCTATCTAGTATTTTCTCTCTTTGGTGTCAGTGATATCTCTTTCCCCGGTATTTTGTCAATTGTAACCAAGTATTCCAACTTTACTCTTCTCAAGATGTGCTTGAAAAATGATGATTGTTTCTTTCTGATGTTTTTTTTTTTAGGAATTCCCTTTTTGTGTTGACCTCTATTTCCTCATTGGTCTTTTTGGCTGTCTAGGAACTCTCAACATCTTTCAGAGAAATCACATCTCTGTGTCCTCTAATTGTCTTTTAATTTGTTTGTCTACTATCCATGATTCACTTCCATGGGTCAGTATTGACTCTAAAAAGCACCAATGAACTCTCTTTCTCACTTCTATTGACATAGACTTGTTGCATAAGATGTTTTTTTTTCTGAAATGCTACTTTGTCCTGTGCTATTCTGCTTTTTATTTTTGTGATGCATCTTCCATCAGATGTTATTATTGTGCTCAAGTATTGTCAACTTCAAATAACAATTGTGAACAATTTTACTCATGTTCCTCACTATTGGGTCTGGAAGTGCAATTGTCCATGTATATAAGTTTTCATAGTTATAAATAAATTATTTAAAATAATATATGTCAAGTACTATTCATTTCTGTAGGTAAATATTATTTAAACAGATCACATGACATGATTGGGAGCTGTGGCAGCTCAGTCGTTAACTGGACCACTAAGATCAAGAGGTCAGGTTTGATGGCTTTTAGGTTCTTGATCCTTTCCGTGCCATTAGACATCACATAGCATTTTTTGCCACCCATCTTTATTCTGGCAAGATGTTCTATTGATCTAATGAGTCTATACCTGCCAATTTTGCTTCTCTTATAAGTGTTCTTTTTAGTGTCACTTTAGGTCTTCCTCTTTCTCTGTATCCTGATGTTTCCCATAGAAGAAAGTGCCTGTTTTTCAAATTCTCTTATTGTCTCTTCTCAACATATGTTCATCTTCTTTCCTTAATTGTAGATGAGATCTTTGGTTGCATGGCCATTTCTCTTATCTCTATATTAGTCTTAAATTCATTCCACTGTACACAGAGTATTTTTTTTAGGCATTTGTCTTCAAAAGCATTTGTTTTTTTTTTCTCAATCTCTTTTTATGTTTTCCAGCTTTCACATGCATAGGTAAGTGTTGATAATACATTTGAGGCCCGGCTTGAAACGTCAATTACTCATCGAAAGAAAAAATATGAGTACCTCCGAAGATGGAGATATGCCTGTGCGGTGAGGGACCCCTGTGCACACAGCTGCCAGGGAAAAACGGATTAACATGCAAAATTCAGTTCCTAGTCTCTAGGGACTTCATCAGAGGTAAAAAGCTGGTGAGCAAAGAAGAAAAAAAAAATACATTTGAGTTAAATATTCTAAGTTTGCTTTTCTTGTTTCTAGGCTTCTAGGTTCAGTCAGCCTTAAATAGATGTAGACTTTTTCTGGGAAAATACCATCATAGCTAAAACATCACTCATAACAAAATATGCCAACTAGTCACTGAAAAATATGGGCACTAACATCATATTCTCAATAAGGAAACAAAACTAGAGGAGTGGCAGGAATTCTTCATCTTTTTTTAAAGATTACATTACCATCCAATGCTACCAGTGCTAAACATGATCGCTTACAACAAACCAGAAGCAAACGTTAGTGATCACAGAAATGTTTAATGAGAGAAATTGGAGCGACTTAAAAAAAAATAAACAAACAAAACATCTAATAATCCAAAGTGAAGTCAGTGATCTTGTCAGAGATGTCAATTTACCTCCACTGAAAACATCTAATAATCCAAAGTGAAGTCAGTGATCTTGCCAGAGATGCCAATTTACCTCCACTGAAAACATCTAATAATCCAAAGTGAAGTCAGTGATCTTGCCAGAGATGCCAATTTACCTCCACTGAAAACATCTAATAATCCAAAGTGAAGTGAGTGATCTTGTCAGAGATGTCAATTTACCTCCACTGAAAACATCTAATAATCCAAAGTGAAGTCAGTGATCTTGCCAGAGATGCCAATTTACCTCCACTGAAAACATCTAATAATCCAAAGTGAAGTCAGTGATCTTGTCAGAGATGTCAATTTACCTCCACTGAAAACATCTAATAATCCAAAGTGAAGTCAGTGATCTTGCCAGAGATGCCAATTTACCTCCACTGAAAACATCTAATAATCCAAAGTGAAGTCAGTGATCTTGTCAGAGATGTCAATTTACCTCCACTGAAAACATCTAATAATCCAAAGTGAAGTCAGTGATCTTGTCAGAGATGTCAATTTACCTCCACTGAAAACATCTAATAATCCAAAGTGAAGTCAGTGATCTTGCCAGAGATGCCAATTTACCTCCACTGAAAACATCTAATAATCCAAAGTGAAGTGAGTGATCTTGTCAGAGATGTCAATTTACCTCCACTGAAAACATCTAATAATCCAAAGTGAAGTCAGTGATCTTGCCAGAGATGTCAATTTACCTCCACTGAAAACATCTAATAATCCAAAGTGAAGTCAGTGATCTTGTCAGAGATGTCAATTTACCTCCACTGAAAACATCTAATAATCCAAAGTGAAGTCAGTGATCTTGTCAGAGATGTCAATTTACCTCCACTGAAAACATCTAATAATCCAAAGAGAAGTCAGTGATCTTGCCAGAGATGTCAATTTACCTCCACTGAAAACATCTAATAATCCAAAGTGAAGTCAGTGATCTTGTCAGAGATGTCAATTTACCTCCACTGAAAACATCTAATAATCCAAAGTGAAGTCAGTGATCTTGCCAGAGATGCCAATTTACCTCCACTGAAAACATCTAATAATCCAAAGTGAAGTCAGTGATCTTGTCAGAGATGTCAATTTACCTCCACTGAAAACATCTAATAATCCAAAGTGAAGTCAGTGATCTTGTCAGAGATGTCAATTTACCTCCACTGAAAACATCTAATAATCCAAAGTGAAGTCAGTGATCTTGCCAGAGATGTCAATTTACCTCCACTGAAAACATCTAATAATCCAAAGTGAAGTCAGTGATCTTGTCAGAGATGTCAATTTACCTAGGAACAAGGCAGAGCTGTTAGGTTACAGATTACAACAATGGAATCTCCTGGCAAATGATGTTTGAATGTCTGTGTTTCAGGACAGTCAGAAACATTCTTGTTACATTCTTTTTAAAGAGTGTCTTTCCTTTCCATATACCACAACATTTCTGGTTTAATGGCCAGCCCCTCTAATCAACCATAATTCCAATGATTGAAAGCTTTTTTTTAAATTCCTCCAAGATGAGTAATTATTTTGTTGCATAATGGTAACATTCTACTCCCAATTCCAGTTGGCTATGCTGTTCATATGAAAGAAACTTATAAAAACCTAAAACAGCTTTTGAAGTGCATAAACTAAGATCAGCATCATTGGTTACTCCGTGGTGACTTTAAAGTGGCTGCTCTTTTGCTTGGACTTCAAGGTGGATACCCCAACACTCACCCTTCTTGTACATAAACTCAACTATCAATCTGATTCAGTATTATGAGTTATTGTTTTGAAGCACATAAAGGCAATGGTGGTAAAGCAGCGAGAGGGATGGTTGCCCCAAATGAAAAGAAAGCAACAATAATAACATATATATAAATGGTATGTTAGGTGGGCACAATACTTGCCCAGCATTGGTATAAACCACATGCCACAGACACTGAGAAACCAGGCTACAAAGCTGCACAAGCAACACAACTTGCTAGTTTCATGTGAGAGAAGTCAGAGAACATTTGAAATGTATTAGAAACAACAGCAGCTCTTTCTTTGGTTACATTATGAGAAGAGGGAAATCTGGAAACATTTGTGACAATTGGCAGGTTGGAAGGAACAAGAGACAGGGGAAGGCAACATTAGAAAATAATAGCTTAACAATCTGGCATAAAAAGTAGAACTTATAGGGAAAAACAGAGCCTAGTTTGGCAAGACATGAGCGTATACTTGGCATGGCACCCAATGATGATGTTGGTGATAGTGTTGGGACTATTGCCACAGCAGATGTTTTAAGAGGAATACACGTCTTGACTTTAACCATATCACTGCTGTTGATATGTTGGCTTGTTCATAAAAATGTTAATGAGTTTATTGCCTCATATCTCTGATGTGAAATTGCAGCAAACTTTATTGATTTTAATTGGAATAAATAACACACATGCCCGTGCAGGTGTTAGATTTGACTCATGGTTTCAGTTAAAGAGTAAGAACTTTTGCTGGGTAAGTGCAACAAGAATGCGGTAACAGAAGATAATAGATGGATTAGATGCACATCGCACAACTTAATATTAGAATTGGTGGCCTGCCAAACTGAGCGTTCCACTCCTGCAGGATGAGATTGTGTGCAGAGAGGATGTTTTCAAATATCTTGGCTTTTAAAACAGTGGCTGCAGAAGGTGAGGTCAACACAGGTAGGAGAAATCAGACCAGTAATGAGTGAGATATGGGAAGGTGTGAAGGGAGAAGAGGGGCACTCCCGTTATTGTGTTGCAAGCAGGTAGAAGGTAGTAGAGGAGATATATTGGCGATAGAAAAGTGTTGGAGGCAAAGGTTTGCAAGCCATTTGTCTGGGCAAGTACACGTGCAGTGTTAGTGGGGTATGTACATAAATTAGATAGAGGTTTCGATTGGAAGTCAAGAACTAGGAGAAATCAGTCCGGTAATTCAAAGGAAATATTGGCGGTGGTTAGCAACACACAGTTGACGATATTCGAAATTTACCCTTTCTCTCTCTCTTTCTACTTTTGGCGCGCGCGCGTGCGTGCGTGCGTGCGTGTGTGTGTGTGTGTGTGCATATGTGACCCTCTTTATATAACCTCCGGAGCGTGATTATGTAACCTTTCTATTCTGTCTTCTGTATATATCCTCTTTGTGTGTGTGCATATGTTCTAACACTCCGCTCTCTCTCCATCTCTCGCTCTCTCTCTCTCTCTAAGTATCATATATAAATCCCCCTATCTATCTATATTCCTACCTTCCCCAAAACTTACATTACATTAAATGTATTCACTACAATTTAACGGCAAATGCGGTCTCATTTAAATCTGGGAGACACAGACAAACCCAGTAACGGCAACTCTTGTTTCAAAGATGACAAAATCCAGTAAGGACAACTCTTGTCTCAAAGACAACAAAATCCAGTAACGGCAACTCTTGTCTCAAAGACAACAAAATCCAGTAACGGCAACTCTTGTTTCAAAGACGACACAATCCAGTAACGACAACTCTTGTCTCAATGACGATAAAATCCAGTAACGACAACTCTTGTCTCAAACACGATACAATCCAGTAACGACAACTCTTGTCTCAAACACGATAAAATCCAGTAACGACAACTCTTGTCTCAAACACGATAAAATCCAGTAACGACAACTCTTGTCTCAAACACGATAAAATCCAGTAACGACAACTCTTGTCTCAAACACGACAAAATGCAGTAACGACAACTCCTGTCTCAACGACGACAAAATCCAGTAACGACAACTCTTTGTCTCAAACACGACAAAATCCAGTAACGACAACTCTTGTCTCAACGACAACAAAGTCCAGTAACGACAACTCGTCTCAACGACGACAAAATCCGGTAACGACAACCCTTTGTCTTAATAACGACAAAGTCCAAGTAACGACAACTCTTGTCTTAACAACGACAAAGTCCAAGTAACGACAACTCTTGTCCGCCAACGCTACAATAAAAAGTTAGGATAAGCAGAAGATAAGTCAGACCAGGCAGGAACAAACACCGGGCACTGACAGGCGCCTAGAAGATGCAGTTAGTCATAAATAAAAACCACTTTAAGCCACAAATAAAAAATTCGATCAAGGTGTCACATATAGGCCTATAATGAAAAAAAAAAAAAAAAAAAAAAAAAATCCAATACGCGCACGCAAAAAAAAAAAAAAAAAATGCGACCAATCCAATGCCAGGAATAAAAATCGCATGAATGTGACATTAACGACGTGTTGTTGCAAGTACAAACTCGACCAATGTGTGACAAATAATGTTCGATCAATGTATCACAAATAAAAATCCGGTCCACGGGTGGAGTGTTTGCTTTTACAATCGTTTCCTTGTTTACTGTCCTCGATAAAGGACCAAGATTACACTTCATTGATGTGTGTATCGTGACTCTCAAATCTGACTGATCCATACTGATATCTGTGGTACCACGCATTGTGGTGTTCGGGGTAATTCTTTCCAGTATGATCAGTTTTTATGTGGTAATTTAAGAATTCGCAAGGTCTGTGTATTTCAACCAGTTTCCTCTCATTCTCAGCTTATTTTATCACAGATCTGTCCCATTGTCACTCATCATCATCATCATGTACCGTACCGGTTGGCGTTGGCGATCATGTCCTTCCACAATCTTCTATCCACAGTGCATCGTATGAGTTCTGTTGTTGACTGTTTTCCATGTCATGACACCAAGCTATCCAGTATTTTCTCTCTTTGTCGTCCGCGATCTCTCTTTCCTTTTATTTTGCCAGTTGTAACCAAGTATTCCAACTTTCCTCTTCTCATGATGTGCCCAAAAAAATGTTGATTGCTTCTTTCTGATGTTTTTTAAGAGCTCCCTTTTTGTGTTGGCCTCTTTGAGAACTTTCTCATTGGTCTTTTTAGCTGTCCAGGGAACTTTCAACATTCCATTGTCACTGGAGTATCTTAATTCAATGCATCCGCTAAATGATCATATCATGTTTGTTAGATTTAATTTGTTATACGCGTCCTTGAGATCTCTTGAAGATGCATTCTCCATCATTATCTATTTACATTGGCTACTTGAGGTCTTCTTTCCTGCAATATCCCTCTTGATTTCTTTAAGTGCCATTCCTTTCTGCAATGTTTCAACTGAATTCTTCTTGATCTCCATCTTTTCTACAGTATTTCTTCCAATAACTTCTTTATTTTTCTTCAACCTTTGCAACAATATTTCATTATTTGTTTAGTTCCTTCGTTACATCTGATTTCGTGTAGAGTATAAATCGGTGTTTTCTAACATCATATTCATCCACTGACTAAGTAATGATATTTTTTCTTGCTATATTTATTTCCCCCCCACACACACACACACACACACAAAAACACACACACTCACTCACTCTCTCTCCACGAATACATGGATTGTGTGTTTTCAAAGGTCTGAATGCTGACATACACTGAACCATCAAGAATGTCATAAATCTATCTGAGGAAAATCTGCAAAATATGTTGGTCAAATAAAATCTTGGTCTAATAAAAGCAGTAACTACGAATTGCAGCTCAAAGTGTGCAAACAAGAAGAGATAGAGTGTTTAGACCTGCCATAATAGCATCACAATAGACCAGTGTGGTTGTAACATACACACTGACATGTCAACAATTCCTGACATCAAATATCCACCCAGTTTTTGAGTCACTAGAACAAACTGTATATATGAAGATATTTTTATTAAACATGACACTGACCAGTTTTATATTATCGACTATTCAAAGGTGCATCATATAAAGTGCACAAACACTCGCACAGATGTACTGTAATTAATTGTTTTGTTTCCGCTAGCTGCTATTGTTTTCCTGTGACAAGTCGCACTTGTTGCTGTGATAGCGTGTGTGTTAATGCAGGCAATCGATACTTCCGTTATGTTCAATTCCTTCTGTGATCTCCTTCCTGCCACAAAACCATCACGTTGTGCTACAATCCTCTCCAGCAGGTAATGGCCGTGTTAGCAGCAATGGCTAAATGTTACAGAAAGAGAGAGATGCACAGAGTAAGTCTATCCTTTTGTACGTGCGTGTGTGTATGTACACAAACGTGCGTACGTGTGTAAAGTGAGAATTAAAAACAAGGGCCGGGGGTGTATATAGTGAGGAAAAGATTAACCTTGATCATCGATAGCCGACCAACTCCCCCCCCCCCCAAAAAAAAAAAAAACATCAACTCCAATTCTTTGAGTAAGTGTTTCGGCCCTTTAGCTTTTGGACTCTCTAATGTGGGCTGACTGAGACTGAAACCTTCCGATGTAAAATTAATACATTGTCACACTATACTGCCAGCATATATTTGTTAATTATGTATTGTCACATTATACTGCCAGCATATATTTGTTAATTATGTATTGTCACACTATACTGCCAGCATATATTTGTTAATTATGTATTGTCACATTATACTGCCAGCATATATTTGTTAATTATGTATTGTCACACTATACTGCCAGCATATATTTGTTAATTATATATTGTCACATTATACTGCCAGCATATATTTGTTAATTATGTATTGTCACATTATACTGCCAGCATATATTTGTTAATTATGTATATTCACACTATACTGCCAATATATATATTTGTTAATTATGTATTGTCACATTATACTGCAAGCATATATTTGTTAATTATGTATTGTCACACTATACTGCCAGCATATATTTGTTAATTATGTATTGTCACATTATACTGCCAGCATATATTTGTTAATTATGTATTGTCACACTATACTGCCAGCATATATTTGTTAATTATGTATTGTCACACTATACTGCCAGCATATATTTGTTACTTATGTATTGTCACATTATACTGCCAGCATATATTTGTTAATTATGTATTGTCACACTATACTGCCAGCATATATTTGTTAATTATGTATTGTCACATTATGCTGCCAATATATATTTGTTAATTATGTATTGTCACACTATACTGCCAGTATATATTTGTTAATTATGTATTGTCACACTATACTGCCAGTATAATTTGGTTATGTATTGTCACACTATACTGCCAGCATACATTGGTTATGTATTGTCACATTATACTGCCAGCATATATTGGTTATGTATTGTCACAATATACCGCCAGTATATATTGGTTATGTATTGTCACAATATACCGCCAGCATATATTGGTTATGTATTGTCACAATATACCGCCAGCATATATTGGTTATGTATTGTCACACTATACTGCCAGCATATATTGGTTATGTATTGTCAATATATACCGCCAGCATATATTGGTTATGTATTGTCACAATATACCGCCAACATATATTGGTTATGTATTGTCACAATATACCGCCAGTTTATATTGGTTATGTATTGTCACAATATACCGCCAGTATATATTGGTTATGTATTGTCACAATATACCGCCAGTATATATTGGTTATGTATTGTCACACTATACTGCCAGCATATATTGGTTATGTATTGTCACAATATACCGCCAGTATATATTGGTTATGTATTGTCACAATATACCGCCAGCATATATTGGTTATGTATTGTCACAATATACCGCCAGCATATATTGGTTATGTATTGTCACAATATACCGCCAGCATATATTGGTTATGTATTGTCACATTATACTGCAAGCATATATTTGTTAATTATGTATTGTCACACTATACTGCCAGCATATATTTGTTAATTATGTATTGCCACATTATACTGCCAGCATATATTTGTTAATTATGTATTGTCACATTATACTGCCAGCATATATTTGTTAATTATGTATTGTCACACTATACTGCCAGCATATATTTGTTAATTATGTATTGTCACATTATACTGCCAGCATATATTTGTTAATTATGTATTGTCACACTATACTGACAGCATATATTTGTTAATTATGTATTGTCACACTATACTGCCAGCATATATTTGTTAATTATGTAGTGTCACATTATACTGCCAGCATATATTTGTTAATTATGTATTGTCACACTATACTGCCAGCATATATTTGTTAATTATGTATTGTCACATTATACTGCCAATATATATTTGTTAATTATGTATTGTCACACTATACCACCAGTATATATTTGTTAATTATGTATTGTCACACTATACTGCCAGCATATATTTGTTAATTATGTATTGTCACATTATACTGCCAATATATATTTGTTAATTATGTATTGTCACACTATACTGCCAGCATATATTTGTTAATTATGTATTGTCACATTATACTGCCAATATATATTTGTTAATTATGTATTGTCACATTATACTGCCAATATATATTTGTTAATTATGTATTGTCACACTGTACTGCCAGTATATATTTGTTAATTATGTATTGTCACATTATACTGTCAGCATATATTTGTTAATTATGTATTGTCACATTATACTGCCAATATATATTTGTTAATTATGTATTGTCACATTATACCGCCAGTATATATTTGTTATATATTATCACACTATACTGCCAGCATATATTGGTTATGTATTGCCACTATACTGCCAGTATATATTTGTTACATATTATCCCACTATACTGCCAGCATATATTGGTTATGTATTGTCACACTATGCTGCCAGTATAATTTGGTTATGTATTGTCACACTATACTGCCATCATACATTGGTTATGTATTGTCACATTATACTGCCAGCATATATTGGTTATGTATTGTCACACTATACCGCCAGTATATATTGGTTATGTATTGTCACAATATACCGCCAGTATATATTGGTTATATATTGTCACACTATACTGCCAGCATATATTGGTTATGTATTGTCACAATATACCGCCAGTATATATTGGTTATGTATTGTCACAATATACCGCCAGCATATATTGGTTATGTATTGTCACAATATACTGCCAGTATATATTGGTTATGTATTGTCACAATATACCGCCAGCATATATTAGTTATGTATTGTCACAATATACCGCCAGCATATATTGGTTATGTATTGTCACAATATACCGCCAGCATATATTGGTTATGTATTGTCACACTATACTGCCAGCATATATTGGTTATGTATTGTCACTATATACCGCCAGCATATATTGGTTATGTATTGTCACAATATACCGCCAACATATATTGGTTATGTATTGTCACAATATACCGCCAGTTTATATTGGTTATGTATTGTCACAATATACCGCCAGTATATATTGGTTATGTATTGTCACAATATACCGCCAGTATATATTGGTTATGTATTGTCACACTATACTGCCAGCATATATTGGTTATGTATTGTCACAATATACCGCCAGTATATATTGGTTATGTATTGTCACAATATACCGCCAGCATATATTGGTTATGTATTGTCACAATATACCGCCAGCATATATTGGTTATGTATTGTCACAATATACCGCCAGCATATATTGGTTATGTATTGTCACAATATACCGCCAGCATATATTGGTTATGTATTGTCACAATATACCGCCAGCATATATTGGTTATGTATTGTCACACTATACCGCCAGTATATATTGGTTATGTATTGTCACACTATACTGCCAGCATATATTGGTTATGTATTGTCACAATATACCGCCTGGATATATTGGTTATGTATTGTCACAATATACCGCCAGTATATATTGGTTATGTATTGTCACAATATACCGCCAGTATATATTGGTTATGTATTGTCACAATATACCACCAGTATATATTGGTTATGTATTGTCACACTATACCGCCAGTATATATTGGTTATGTATTGTCACAATATACCACCAGTATATATTGGTTATGTATTGTCACACTATACCGCCAGTATATATTGGTTATGTATTGTCACACTATACTGTCAGTATATATTGGTTATTTATTGTCACACTATACCATCAGTATATATTGGTTATGTATTGTCACACTATACCGTCAGTATATATTGGTTATGTATTGCCACACTATACCGCCAGTATATATTGGTTATGTATTGTCACACTATACCGCCAGTATATATTGGTTATGTATTGTCACACTATACCGCCAGTATATATTGGTTATGTATTGTCACACTATACCGCCAGTATATATTGGTTATGTATTGTCACACTATACTGTCAGTATATATTGGTTATGTATTGTCACACTATACTGTCAGTATATATTGGTTATGTATTGTCACACTATACCGCCAGTATATATTGGTTATGTATCGTCACACTATACTGTCAGTATATATTGGTTATGTATTGTCACACTATACTGTCAGTATATATTGGTTATGTATTGTCACACTATACTGTCAGTATATATTGGTTATGTATTGTCACACTATACTGTCAGTATATATTGGTTATGTATTGTCACACTATACTGTCAGTATATATTGGTTATGTATTGTCACACTATACTGTCAGTATATATTGGTTATGTATTGTCACACTATACCGCCAGTATATATTGGTTATGTATTGTCACACTATACTGTCAGTATATATTGGTTATGTATTGTCACACTATACTGTCAGTATATATTGGTTATGTATTGTCACACTATACTGTCAGTATATATTGGTTATGTATTGTCACACTATACTGTCAGTATATATTGGTTATGTATTGTCACACTATACTGTCAGTATATATTGGTTATGTATTGTCACACTATACTGTCAGTATATATTGGTTATGTATTGTCACACTATACTGTCAGTATATATTGGTTATGTATTGTCACACTATACTGTCAGTATATATTGGTTATGTATTGTCACACTATACTGCCAGCATATATTGGTTATGTATTGTCACAATATACCGCCTGGATATATTGGTTATGTATTGTCACAATATACCGCCAGTATATATTGGTTATGTATTGTCACAATATACCGCCAGTATATATTGGTTATGTATTGTCACAATATACCACCAGTATATATTGGTTATGTATTGTCACACTATACCGCCAGTATATATTGGTTATGTATTGTCACAATATACCACCAGTATATATTGGTTATGTATTGTCACACTATACCGCCAGTATATATTGGTTATGTATTGTCACACTATACTGTCAGTATATATTGGTTATTTATTGTCACACTATACCATCAGTATATATTGGTTATGTATTGTCACACTATACCGTCAGTATATATTGGTTATGTATTGCCACACTATACCGCCAGTATATATTGGTTATGTATTGTCACACTATACCGCCAGTATATATTGGTTATGTATTGTCACACTATACCGCCAGTATATATTGGTTATGTATTGTCACACTATACCGCCAGTATATATTGGTTATGTATTGTCACACTATACTGTCAGTATATATTGGTTATGTATTGTCACACTATACTGTCAGTATATATTGGTTATGTATTGTCACACTATCATCATCATTGAGTGCCGTCTCCGCAACGAAGGTTGGCTACCATGGAGCGCCATTTTGCTCTATCTCTTGCTTTGATGGTGCAGGTTGTCATCGGTTGGTTTGTCCATCTTTTGATGTTACTCGTCCATGTTAATCTTGGTCTGCCTCTGCCTCTTTTACCTTGTATTTTCCCCTCCAGGATCACTTTCAGTAGGCTGTTGTGTCTTTTAACATGGCCCAAGAATCGCATTTGTCTTGTTCTAATTGTGTTCAGAAGTTCTCTTTTCATTTTTAGTTGTTTTAAGACTTTGTCGTTTGTTTTCTTTTCCTTCCATCCAATTCTACCTATTCTTCTATATATCCACATTTCAAAGGCTTCAATTCTCTGTTCTGTTTTCTTGTCTAATGTCCATGTTTCAGCACCATATAGGAATATTGAGAAGATGTAACATTTTGCTATTCTTAGTTTTAGCTCTGGTGTTATTTGTTTTGATGTTAGTATGTCCTTCATGACATTAAAATTACTTTTTGCCATTCCTATTCTTTTGTTTATTTCAGTTGTACATTTTCCATCACTGGTTATAGTATGTCCAAGGTAGTTATAGTTCTGAACTGTCTCAAGGTCTATTCCTTCAATTTTGATATTCACTTGTGGGTTTTGAGTATTTTCTTTGTTTATGATCATAGTTTTAGTCTTTTTGATATTCATATCTAGTCCATATTTTTTGCTTGTCGTGTTTATTTCATTAAGTAATTGTTGTAGGTCTTTAGGATTTTCTGCTAGTAGTACGGTATCGTCAGCATATCTTAGGTTATTGATTATCTTTCCATTAATTTGTAGGCCTGGCATCTCTATGATGTTTTTAAAGATTTGCTCAGTGTATAGATTGAACAAGCTTGGTGATAGGATGCATCCTTGTCTTACTCCTCTTTTTATATCAATGGGTGTAGAGAATTCTTTGTTATATTTTATTATTGCTGTTTGCTCCCAGTATAGATTGCATATTAGTCGTATATCCATGTCATCTAGATGTATCTCTTTTAGGCATTCTATAAGTTGTTTGTGGTGTACTCTATCAAAAGCTTTGGTGTAGTCTATGAAGCAGGCATATATTGGTTTGTTTACTTCTGTGTATTTTTCGATTAATGTTCTCATGCAGAATATGGCTTCTTTTGTCCCGCTATTTTTCTAAATCCAAATTGCTGCTCATCTAATTCAGTATTGATTTTATTCTGAATCCTTCCTTGTATAACTTTTAGCAAGATTTTTGTAACATGGCTCATTAGGCTTATTGTTCTAAAGTCACTGCATTCAACTGCACCATTCTTTTTAGGCAATGCAATGAAAGTTGATGTTTTTAGTTCATTTGGTATGTATCCTGTGTGGTATATGTCGTTGCATATGTCTGTAATCACTTCAATGCCAAAATCTTCAAGTGCCTGTATCATCTCTATCTGTATGCTTTCAGGTCCTGCTGCTTTTCCCCTTTTCATTGTTTTTATAGCTTTTTCCACCTCAGATTTTAAGATTTTATAGCCTGATGTACATTTTATAACTGGTTTCTTGTCCCTTTGATCATGAAATAGTTCTGTTATATATTCCTGCCATCTATCTATGATATCCTTATTGTCTGTTAGCATTTTTCCTTTTTTGTCTGCAATGCATCCACCTTCTGTGGCTTTTTTATTTTTATTAGTCATTCTCTTTATTTCTGTGTGCATTCCTCTTAGGTCTTGTTTGCTTTCCATAGTTTCTATTTCTCTACATTTTTGGCTGAGCCAGTCTTCTTTTGCCTTTTTGCACATTTTGCGTATCTCATTATCTATTTTATTGTATTGGGCAGTGTTCTTCGCTTGTCTCCTTTCTTCCATTTTTTCTAAGATGGTGTTAGTTATCCATTTTTTTTTTTTGTTCTTTTCTCTTTTGGGTAAGGTGTCGCAGGCTTTTTGTATGCTTTTCTTTATGCATTGCCATTTGGTTGTTACTTTTTCATCAGGACTTTCTCTTCTGTATTGTTCAATTCCTTCCTCTAGCAGCTTCTGGTATGTGTTCTTTACTTGTATTGTATAGGTATCTTTAATATCTTTTTGATTTAAAGCTGTTATGTCGAGTGGGTTTATTGATGAATTAGATTTTTGCTTGTTTCTCTTTAGTTTGATTTTCATTTTAATCATTACAGGATTGTGATCAGAATTAATATCTGCTCCTGGGTAGGTTTTGGCTTTCTTTACGCTGTTACGGAACCTTTCTTTTATCATTATGTAATCTATTTGATTCCTCTTCCTATCTCCAGGGCTTTTCCATGTGTATAGTTTCCTTTTCTCTTGCTCAAAGTAGGTGTTACATATTATCAGCCTGTTTTCTTCACAGAATTGTATTAATCTTTCTCCTCTGTCATTTCTTTTTCCTAAACCATGATTTCCTATAATTGTCTTATATCTACCTTTTCCTACTTTAGCGTTCATGTCACCCATTACAATCAAGATGTCTGAAGATTTCACTTGCTTCATAACTTTATTTAGGTCTTCATAGTATGCCTCTATTTGTTCATCTGTGTAGTCTTGAGTAGGTGCATATGTCTGTATTATTGCTATGTCGAATGGTTTTGCTTTCAACTTGAGTAGTATAATCCTATCACTGTATGTCCAGTGGGTACTTATATATTTTTGTAGCTCTCTTTTTATCAGTATTCCTACCCCTCTTTGATGTTCTGTTGTGTTTCCTGAGTATATAAATGTATATTTTTCGTCTTCAATGTACCCACATTCCTTCCATCTAGTCTCTGATATGCCTAAAATATCTATATTTATTCGTTCTGCTTCTTGAATTAGATTTTCCAATTTCCCTTGTTGATATAGAGTCCTAACATTCCAAGTACTTATTTTAAGATCTTTCCTCCGACATAAGTTCGAATTTCTCCGACTCTGACTCTCCATGGCTTCCTCTGGATTGGTACGTGATGAGGCTCCAATCTCTTTCACGGTGGTCAGCCATGTTCGTCTTTCGTGTTCTGAACATGCCTCTTGTGTACCACACACTTTGCTGTTTTCGCTTTCTGGGCCGTTGATCATTCTTGATTCCTCCGCCTCCATCCACCGTCACAGACTTTTCACATAAGGGTTGAACATACCCGTTTTTCCGTTGACATTTTTGTCAAACCATGTGCTTGCCTATCGAACCGCGAACACACAACACAAAGAAGAATAAATCATATTCCACTTAAATATCGGCAATCACAGTCCATCCCCACGTTAGAAGTAAAACATACACCAAACGGGAGAATAGCAACACATAATTTCACAACTAGACTGTCGCGTAAATCATTTAAATATATCAGCAAGAGCCGAATTATAAAAATCGACTACACGAAGCCGCCATGACACCGGAAAGTAAAGTCACACTATACCGCCAGTATATATTGGTTATGTATCGTCACACTATACTGTCAGTATATATTGGTTATGTATTGTCACACTATACTGTCAGTATATATTGGTTATGTATTGTCACACTATACTGTCAGTATATATTGGTTATGTATTGTCACACTATACTGTCAGTATATATTGGTTATGTATTGTCACACTATACTGTCAGTATATATTGGTTATGTATTGTCACACTATACTGTCAGTATATATTGGTTATGTATTGTCACACTATACCGCCAGTATATATTGGTTATGTATTGTCACACTATACTGTCAGTATATATTGGTTATGTATTGTCACACTATACTGTCAGTATATATTGGTTATGTATTGTCACACTATACCGCCAGTATATATTGGTTATGTATTGTCACACTATACTGTCAGTATATATTGGTTATGTATTGTCACACTATACTGTCAGTATATATTGGTTATGTATTGTCACACTATACTGTCAGTATATATTGGTTATGTATTGTCACACTATACTGTCAGTATATATTGGTTATGTATTGTCACACTATACTGTCAGTATATATTGGTTATGTATTGTCACACTATACTGTCAGTATATATTGGTTATGTATTGTCACACTATACTGTCAGTATATATTGGTTATGTATTGTCACACTATACTGTCAGTATATATTGGTTATGTATTGTCACACTATACCGCCAGTATATATTGGTTATGTATTGTCACACTATACTGTCAGTATATATTGGTTATGTATTGTCACACTATACTGTCAGTATATATTGGTTATGTATTGTCACACTATACCGCCAGTATATATTGGTTATTTATTGTCACACTATACCGCCAGTATATATTGGTTATGTATTGTCACACTATACCGCCAGTATATATTGGTTATGTATTGTCACACTATACCGCCAGTATATATTGGTTATTTATTGTCACACTATACCGCCAGTATATATTGGTTATGTATTGTCACACTATACCGCCAGTATATATTGGTTATGTATTGTCACACTATACCGCCAGTATATATTGGTTATTTATTGTCACAATATACCACCAGTATACAAAAATAAGATACTTCTTAAAGAAAGAAACGCACGCACGCGTGCACACACACACACACACCACACACTCAAGAGTAATATTAAACAAGTTAGCACGAAAAGGTAGCCTCAACTAGGTAGTTAAGTCGTTGTGGGTTCAAAACACGTTCTCCAGTAGAAGCAGCTTAATGAAAATGGGTACTTGGTCGAGGGCACTCGAGAAGCCGCACCCAGAACATGATCTGCTGAAGAGAGGTGAGAGCCTGATATGTCACTTGACAACAACCCCACAAACATAAACACACGTGCGCACGCGCACACAGCGCAAGCTTTCCTTTAAATATCCTGGAAATATGAGCTGGTGATTGTGAGCCCAAGATGTCCTGGACATATGAGCTGGTGATTGTGAGCCCAAGATGTCCTTGACTCATGAGCTGGTGATTGTGAGCTCAAGATGTCCTGGACATATGAGCTGGTGATTGTGAGCTCAAGATGTCCTGGACATATGAGCTGGTGATTGTGAGCCCAAGATGTCCTTGACTTATGAGCTGGTGATTGTGAGCCCAAGATGTCCTGGACATATGAGCTGGTGATTGTGAGTCCAAGATGTCCTGGACATATGAGATGGTTATTGTGAGCCCAAGATGTCCTGGACATTTGAGCTGGTGATTGTGAGCCCAAGATGTCCTGGACATATGAGCTGGTGATTGTGAGCCCAAGATGTCCTGGACATATGAGCTGGTGATTGTGAGCCCAAGATGTCTGGACATATGAGCTGGTGATTTGAGTCCAAGATGTCCTGGACATATGAGCTGGTGATTGTGAGCCCAAGATGTCCTGGACATATGAGTTGGTTATTGTGAGCCCAAGATGTCCTGGACATATGAGCTGGTGATTGTGAGCCCAAGATGTCCTGGACATATGAGCTGGTGATTTGAGTCCAAGATGTCCTGGACATATGAGCTGGTGATTGTGAGCCCAAGATGTCCTGGACATATGAGTTGGTTATTGTGAGCCCAAGATGTCCTGGACATATGAGCTGGTGATTGTGAGCCCAAGATGTCCTACAGTAACTGAGCTGAAAGTGGTAAGTGACTCATAGCTGACTAATTGCAACAGGATTGAAGAGCCAGAGCTGATCAAGATACAATTCCACTTCCTCTTGGTGGGTCTGAAAACAGACTAATCAGTCTGACCAAGACAGTGTAGATCGAAGAGGGAAGGCAAACCAGTACCAAAAAAAGTTATAATGAAGTCGGATATATTAGGCTCTTACTGTAAACCACCATACAACTCATGTAAGATCACTAAGAGCTGACGATGAAAAGGGATAGCCAAGCACAGAGGAAAGAGAAGACACGATAAGAGCACCTCTATTTATATGTGTAACTTATGTTATTCTGTATTTCTACACTTGCGAAAAATTGACATTACAGCAGAGCTAGAGAAGAAAATACTAGCAATGGAGGCGAAATGGCATCGTATGTGTTTGGCATCTCTTACTTAGAACGCATAACAAATGAACAAGTTCGGAAAAGGATACAACAGACAATTGGAGTAGACGATGATCTTTTGACTATATTGTAAAGAAACGCAAAATGATGTGCTGTTGTGATGTATCTGGATTGTCTAGCCTAGCGAAAATCACTACAAAGAACCGTGAAAGTGAAGAGAAGGAGAGGTAGGCAGATAAAGAGATGGGAAGATAACATGAAATGATGGCAGGTCTCGCAGTCCCAAAGAATGACTACGGTTAGAGAGAGAGAAATGGAGAAGGTTGACACAATCTGTCAGTGGAGACTAACAACTTCAAGGGTTATGGGAAGAAGGAGAAGAATTGTATTTCATATACTTACGATGCACTTTTAGTTTGTTTCTTCTATAAAATCCCAATCGATCACCGACTTCTTTAAGTAATTTGCTCGATATGGGCCCATTCCTCGTACATCGGTTAAGCTTTGTTGATGCCGCTGCACCTAGCATGAATGCAGAACTTACTGACACATTGTGTATTTAATTAATGAGATTATTCCTTCCATTGAGAGCAGAAAGCTATGAATATTTTCAAAGAAAACTAAGAAAAGTTCCGGGAACAGTATTAAGCACGGATTAGCTAGGAAAATGCTATTTATAGCAAGCAGAGCAGCAAAATACATGTCCTACAGAGCGTTGCCTTAGACCTCTGCTGTTAATGTCAGGTTGGACTCTTAACGTTTGTGGCATTAGCCAAAAATATTCCAGATGAAGGAGAAAATACATGAAAAATGCGCTAATCATTGGAAAGGTCGCGTGATCATTATGTTGGAAATGTAATGCTGCCGGCATGAACTTGCAGTGGGAGTGTCTGCGCTGAATGTAAGCGTGTGTCACGTTCTCACCTCGTTAACTTTCAACAGGAGTGCGCCTAAAATAATAGCCAGCATGCGGTTGTGTGGTGCAACAAGGGAAGGCAAAATAACCAAAGGAGATATACACAAGGGGGTGGCCTCAAGAATGGTCTCTACTTTTTCCCCCAGCTTTGACAAATCATTTCAAACAGTTTTCATGTTTTGTTGAAATAAACATGTTAATACTTATATTTGTGCACTGCAGCGGCTGCTATTCAGAGGAGGCAACGGAGGCCACGATTTCTTTAATATTTTATAAGAATATATAATATGATCACATTACAGCTCAACGAGTTAAATGTACAACTAGCTACCGCATTCCTTAGAGTAGTCGTGATATAGTTAAAATAATTGGAGTTAAAATAGTTAAAAGTTTTAAGAGTTAAAATACTAATACATAAGCTTCAGCGTCTATAAAGGTCAAACCTACTACAACCGTACGACATATATCGACCTTGCAATTAATATAAGAACTAGATGTGTCATTTCTGCAATCAGCTGGTCGTTACCATGACAACAGAAGACCGACTAATAAAATGGTATTCTATCTCTTTATCGAAACATAGAGAGTAGAGCCAAAAGTGAGCAACTTTATCGAGTGCCTACTTAGTCACTGCGCTACCCATCCATCCATCCATCTATAATATATATATATATATATATATATATATATATACACACACACACACAAACTTAAAAACTGTAAGAGAGATGTTAATTAACAGGAAAACCGTGTTATTTTTGTCATAACTTACAACGCAAATAACTAAGATAGTATGATGTCATTACAATTATGTTAATTGAAGGCAATAATTGAATGAACTATTTTAGATTGCGTAAATGGTATTGTTTATGTTGCCAATTATCAGGTCAATGTAAAAGTTCCGTCTCGCGCCCTGGTCATGTTTCCAACCCACCAGCTGATTCATGACTGTGATTAGTGCCTGTTGCTGATATCAGGATCCATCACCGCAGGGAGTCCTCATACAGCTATTACTAAAGGCAAGACGTCGGGTTCGATCCCGATCGATGGTTTCCAGGTACACCATGACTTGAAATAAGTTTCTGGGAAATAAGAAAGCAAAGAACGCAGTACTGACTCAACTATGTGGACGGTTACATAAAATGGTGGGCATTAAACCATTTAATTGGTTTGGGGGGGGGGGGGGGGGGGGGCCTTGCTCGATCATTGTCAACAACTGAAACCAGCTAACATCAAGAATTAATTTCTACATATATCATCATCGGGTTGCGTGTTCTTTGCAGAACGCTGCTCTCATAACGTATCTCTCATCACATTGGCCCATCTTTGTTTCTGGCTAAATCTCCAAGATCTTATGTTGTCAAGGTAATTTTTGGTCTTGAAATCACTCTTTCCTTGGTTTTTCCCCTGTCTCGCCTTTCTGGTTCCAAGATTTCCATTATTCTTCTTCCCAGCTCTCTGTGCATTTTAAACGCGGCCGTAATATTATAATTTCCTCTGAAAGATGCTCATCTTAAGCCAATTCGTTTCAATTGTTATGTCTTTAATAAGTCTTCATTGCCATATTTCATTATCCAAAGTAACCTAAAAATTCTTCTGTATTTTGTTTTGATTTTTAAAAATACTCTTCATTGTTGTTGCCAGATAGTCTATGATTCACAACCATAAGGTGCTATCGGGATGAAACATGGTGCTATCGGGATGAAAAATAAGTAAGTAAAGTAAAGTACCCCCCGTCACGCCAAGTGGCGTATAGGGAAATATGGTGTTAGTGACCCTATATTTTACAGACCTTCAGCACATGATTTTTTGGGGTAATGTGGTCGGTATTACGCCCGTGCTGCTTTTACTTTCCCAAAAAATCCGGTACCCATTAAGGCTGGGTGAACCCGGAGCCGTCGGTTGGGATCGAACCCTACCCCTTGTCCGTAGTAGTCCAGTTCACTAACCACTGAGCTATCGCGGCTCCTACTAATTTTTAGGGAATTAGTAAAACCAGGTGTCCTCGCCAGATTACGAACCCCGGCTGTTGCCGTGGTAAGCAACCGCCTATCGATTGCGCTAACCGGACACCCGGGATGAAACATGCCCTCAGTAATTTTAAATTTACTGCCTTGCTGGTACTGTACCATATGTTCTTTATTGCATTTAATTTATGTATTGCCCTTGCTGGTCTACCTTTGATCTCACTCAGGTAGCGTACACTGTAAGTTACTACAGATCCCACATATACATAGTTAGTTACAATCTCAAGTTCTTCGTTGTTGATGATCATTTTGGTTTGACTTTTTGCTCTGTCCATGACCATTAGTTTTATGTATATTTGGATATGATTTTGCTTTTCAATGTGTTTTTATTATCTGTCTCTTCTATTTTTTTTTCATAGTGATCTGTAAGAATATTTACTTTTTATAGATTTTACGCGGTAGTTGGTACACAGCTTCAGATTTCCTTTCTATGCTATGATGGTATATACAATGATCTTTCCAGACTTTTGGCCAGGCTACACTCTTCTAGACCTTACACAAAATGCATGACAAAAGCGAGACTGTCCTCCACCCCTGCCTGAATAGATTCATCATCACATCTTGGCGATTTCCCTCGCTCTTCATATTTCTTTATTGCGAAGCTTACTTCATCTAACATGGGTTCTGTTTTTTTTTCTTCTCTCACATTATATCTGAGTGCATACACTCTCTAAGGCAATCGCTTCATGTTTGCAATACAATGTATGCTCAGTTAGAGTATTGCCGCTGCGGTCATTAATTTCCACATACTCGGTTTTTTAATCAAGATACCTCGGACACCGATATTTTAATATAACGAGATTTTAGTGGACGTTGTCGAGCCCACAAGGTTCATTGAACCACGTTAGAGAAAGAAAAAAGTTTCAGGATAATTTCTTGTGTTCGGCCAGGCAGAATATTACCCTCCTCTCTTAATGGCTTGTTAAAGACAGACTCCACTTAAGCACTGCTAGAAGACAGGCGATCGAAAGAAGCTCGCTAAGGAAGAACCGCGATCTCACATTCAAAATAACATACCAATGTTGGTAATGTCAACACGGGCTGAAAGATAGGAATGTAAGAACGACTACTACAAATAAGATACGTTGGAGCTCGCGGTGCGCGCTGCCGGGGAAAACGTGCGCCGAGTATGTATGTGGTGTGGGAGGGGGGCGTTTAGGTATGCTGGGGTGGTGTCTGTTTACAGGCGCTGAGTCAGGATACGTGTGTGTGTGTGCGTGCGCGCGCGCGCGTGCATGTGTGTGTGTGTGCTAAGTTAGGAAGCAGAGAAAGGGATGGTATGGGAGAAAGTGGATGAGACTGAGAGTGTGATAGGACAATCAAGATATTAAACGTATAACTCAAATTAGTGCAGATAATAAAGGAGATGGAACAACCTATGTCAACATGAAATCTACTGACAGATTTCCCCGCCTACTGTTTGTTGACACACGCTGAGTCACAGTTTGATTATAGAACGTGCTGTACTGGCACAGAAACATGGGTTGGGTGGGAGGAGAATTAATAAGATCACGGCGAAGAATGTCAGACTTAATGTCAACGTTGAGATGATAGCCGTGTCATATTTGTGGGAACAACGGTACAGCTGCTCGTCAATCTGCTACAAATTCTTGGAAATTAGTAGATCGCCCAAAACGTGCAACGTCATTAACATGAGACGGAGAGAGCGAGATTTATGTTTACGTTATTTTCTACTGTTGGATGCTATTAAGCAACTTTGTTTATAGTTTTTACCCAGCACGTGTGTTAAATGTGAGGAAATCGCCAAGGTCTATCTCATTCATTCTCGGAGAAAGGAAGGAAGGAAGGAAGGAAGGAAGGAAGGAAGGAAGGAAGGAAGGAAGGAAGGAAGGAAGGAAGGAAGGAAGGAAGGAAGGAAGGAAGGAAGGAAGGAAGGAAGGAAGGAAGGAAGGAAGGAAGGAAGGAAGGAAGGAAGGAAGGAAGGAAGGAAGGAAGGAGGAAGGAAGGAAGGAAGGAAGGAAGGAAGGAAGGAAGGAAGAAGGAAGGAAGGAAGGAAGGAAAGGAAGGAAGGAAGGAAGGAAGGAAGGAAGGAAAAGGAAGGAAGGAAGGAAGGAAGGAAGGAAGGAAGGAAGGAAGGAAGGAAGGAAGGAAGGAAGGAAGGAAGGAAGGAAGGAAGGAAGGAAGGAAGGAAGGAAGGAAGGAAGGAAGGAAGGAAGGAAAGGAAGGAAGGAAGGAAGGAAGGAAGGAAGGAAGGAAGGAAGGAAGGAAGGAAGGAAGGAAGGAAGGAAGGAAGGAAGGAAGGAAGGAAGGAAGGAAGGAAGGAAGGAAGGAAGGAAGGAAGGAAGGAAGGAAGGAAGGAAGGAAGGAAGGAAGGAAGGAAGGAAGGGGAAGGAAGGAAATGTTTACATACTATATATGACAAGTGATAGATACACATAGGGAAAGATGAATGTGTTGAGAGACAGAAGAGGTAATAGAAATAATAACAGGGACAGGTGTACTAAAAAAGATTATTTCAAACAGGTATTACAAGGACTCGTGTACTCAGGGAGAATGTATAAAGTATATAGAGACAAGTGTACTTGTATTACGAATAGAGAAACGTGTATTAAGTATAAATAAAGGCAAGTGTACTTGTACAAAGTATATACAAAGAGAAAGTGTACTTGTACTAAGTAAGTCTCCTCTACTTCATAATTTGTGTGCAGTGACTATTCTTTGAATGTTTCTCTGGCAGCATATATGAAATGATGACGGCATGGATGGTTCCATCTTTGTTACGAAGGTACAACATAGCCAACTGCACTGTGTGAAATACGTTTCGTCCTCGTCCAGTCAATCTATAACAGCGAGGATGGACAATAGAGCACGTCCATGTTTTCAACTTGGTTATCTGTTTGACGTTGCAAGTGGCATTACAGGGTTTTATTGAATCAATGATTTATAGCGGAGACTTGTTCGTAATGTATTCACATTGAGAATATATTACAATCCCGCCATTGTTACTGATGTCCCCCCCCCCTCCCTTTTTTTTTAGAAATCATTGCATGTGCTGACGAATAGGGCTGCATGGTAGTCGACCTTGTTACCTATTTTTTTTTTTTTTTTGGCCAAAGCAACGCGATTTGTAGAGAGCCATAACATGAATGGTGGGGGTATAGAGATTCCCTACTACAGTGAAATTGATTCCATGACAGAACAGTTACTGGTATTTTAGTTCTTTTGGGAATTTGTCTATTTTCTTCAAACATAAACCATACCTATGTTTCCTCTATGATACATTCAAGTTGTGGCTGACAATCTTAGTAAAACATTTGAAGTTAAAAGTAAAAGATTTCACACAAGAAAGTTTCAGACCTGTCAATTCTTCAAAACATTTTATTAAATCATTATCATTGTTTTAAAATGTCAGAAAACAAGTTACTTCAACTAAAAATGTCACTCTAACACAAGTTACTTCAGCTAAAAATGTCCACTCTAACACAAGTTATTTCAACTAAAATGTCACTCTAACACAAGTTGCTTCAGCTAAAATGTCACTCTAACACAAGTTGCTTCAGCTAAAAAATGTCACTCTAACACTAAGTTACTTTCAGCTAAAAATGTCACTCTAACACAAGTTACTTCAACTAAAAATGTCACTCTAACACAAGTTATTTCAACTAAAAATGTCACTCTAACACAAGTTGCTTCAGCTAAAAATGTCACTCTAACACAAGTTACTTCAGCTAAAAATGTCACTCTAACACAAGTTGCTTCAGCTAAAAATGTCACTCTAACACAAGTTACTTCAGCTAAAAATGTCACTCTAACACAAGTTACTGCAGCTAAAAATTGAGTTATTGAGTTATTTGCGGGTCATCATCATTGCACTCCGAACATGCCCATAGGTGCTCAGATCCCCTCCTCAGCAATTCCCTCAGTGTCCACCGACTGACGACTCTAGTTTTATGTTGGTTGATAAGTCTTCTTACACGGCCACTAAGTTTCTCATTCCTGGCTGTGCCCATCTTAACTCCCATTTCCATCATCCGAAGAAGTGACGTGGATCTGTGTTTGTGCAGCTAAAAAGTCACTCTTAACACAAGTTACTTCAGCTAAAAATGTCACTCTTAACACAAGTTACTTTCAGCTAAAATGTCACTCTTAACAAATGTCACTCTTAACACAAGTAAAAACTTCAGCTAAAAATGTTAGCTAAAACAAGTTACTTCAGCTAAAAATGTCACTCTTAACACAAGTGGCTTCAGCTAAAAAGTCACTCTTAACACAAGTTACTTCAGCTAAAAATGTCACTCTAACACAAGTTACTTCAGCTAAAAATGTCACTCTTAACACAAGATACTTCAGCTAAAAATGTCACTCTAACACAAGTTACTTCAGCTAAAATGTCACTCTAACACAAGTTACTTCAGCTAAAAATGTCACTCTTAACACAAGTGGCTTCAGCTAAAAATGTCACTCTTAACACAAGTTACTTCAGCTAAAAATGTCACTCTTAACACAAGTTACTTCAGCTAAAAATATCACTCTAACACAAGTTTACTTCAGCTAAAAATGTCACTATTAACACAAGTGGCTTCAGCTAAAAATGTCACTCTTAACACAAGTTACTACAGCTAAAAATGCAACTCTTAACACAAGTTACTTCAGCTAAAAATGTTAGCTAAAACAAGTTACTTCAGCTAAAAATGTTAGCTAAAACAAGTTACTTCAGCTAAAAATGTCACTCTAACACAAGTGGCTTCAGCTAAAAATGTCACTCTAACACAAATTACTTCAGCTAAAAATATCACTGAAACACAAGTTACTGCAGCTAAAAATATCACTGAAACACAAGTTACTGCAGCTAAAAATGTCACTCTTAACACAAGTTATTCAGCTAAAAATGTTAGCTAAAACAAGTTACTTCAGCTAAAAATGTTAGCTAAAACAAGTTATTCAGCTAAAAATGTCACTCTAACACAAGTGGCTTCAGCTAAAAATGTCACTCTATCACAAATTACTTCAGCTAAAAATGTCACTCTAACACAAGTTACTTCAGCTAGAAATGTCACTCTTAACACAAGTTACTTCAGCTAAAAATGTTAGCTAAAACAAGTTACTTCAGCTAAAAATGTTAGCTAAAACAAGTTACTTCAGCTAAAAATGTTAGCTAAAACAAGTTACTTCAGCTAAAATGTTAGATAAAACAAGTTACTTCAGCTAAAAATGTCACTCTAACACAAGTTATTTCAACTAAAAATGTCACTCTAACACAAATTACTTCAGCTAAAAATGTCACTCTAACACAATTACTTCAGCTAAAAATGTCACTCTAACACAAGTTACTTCAGCTAAAAATGTCACTCTAACACAAATTACTTCAGCTAAAAATGTCACTCTAACACAAGTTACTTCAGCTAGAAATGTCACTCTTAACACAAGTTACTTCAGCTAAAAATGTTAGCTAAAACAAGTTACTTCAGCTAAAATTGTTAGCTAAAACAAGTTACTTCAGCTAAAAATGTCACTCAAGAAGAGTTACTTCAACTAAAAATGCCACATTGTTGGTATTGTTGGTGTCATATGTTAAAACCATTCCTACAAAAATATCAGTTTTAAAACGAGCGGAATGTGGTAGACGTAATAAACACGTGCAAATGTAGCACTTTCTAATACTAGAATTAAAATGTCATTTTTTAGTCTAAAGCAAATAGCTGTGCAATAAACACTCTCTTGATATACCACAACTATGTCTATTTTTCATCACCTTCAAGTACCGTGTCTACTGTCAAAAGTGATCACGTCTCTCCACAGCTTTCATTAAACTGTGAACCAATTACGTTTTGACTTCCTACAATACTATTCTCTTACATTGATTTGTAAATTTTATGTTTCCATCTATCTCTTCTTTCCACATTTTGTCCCTACTTACAGCTAGTAAATATTGTAAATTATGTCCCTACTTACAGCTAGTAAATATTGTAAATATGTCCCTACTTACAGCTTGTCAATTTTGTAAATTGAGTCTTTACAGCTAGTCAGTTTTGCAAATTGTATCCTTACAGCTAGTGAATTTTGTAATAATGCCCTTACTTACATCGAGTCAATTATATAGATTGTGTCCCTACTTAGAGATAGTCTCAGTTATATAATTATGTCCCTACCCGTAAATAGAATTCCTCATTATATAAATTATGTCCCAACTTATAGCTAATCAATTCTATAAATTATGTCCCAACTATTAGCTAATCAATTCTATAATTATGTCCAACTTATAGCTAATCATCCTATAAATTTTGAGCAAACTTATAGCTACTCAATTCTATAAATTTTGTCCCAACTTATAGCTAATCAATTCTAAAATTATGTCCCAACTTATAGCTAATCAATTTATAAATTATGTCCCAACTTATAGCTAATCAATCTAAAATTATGTCCCAACTTATAGCTATCAATTTTATAAAATTATGTCCATACTACAGCTAGTCAATTGTGTGAATTGTGTCTTTACAGCTAGTCAACTCTATAAATGATGTCTCAACCCACAGATAGTCAATTCTGTAATGCTTGCCATCAAATGACAATTGATGAAAGCTTCAAGAGAAGTGAGATGGTTGCATACACAACACGAAAACACTGTTAATCCGACAGTCTTTTATGCTGCCCTTCACACAAGGTCTTCACAATGCCTTGTCCACCATTTGCTAGTCGCAGATGTGTTGTGGTTTACCTCAAGCTGTGATGTTAGCCTTTCTCGGCCCAATACATCCGACTTCAATGCAATCATTTCTGTGTGCCGGGATGCCTTCCTTCAGAATTCTATTCTGTCATCAGATTAGTTAGCCCGTTACTAGGGGTACAGCGAAGCGGTAAAGTAGGATCTAGACAGATCTGGTTCACCGAGCCTGGTGCAAGTAGTCGGCTTATGAGTCGCTGAATGCTTCCAGCCCTAATACTGACTTGATCCCTATAATGGGTTTTTTTTAGAAAAGAGCACGGTTGGGGTGGGTGGGGAAGAGAAACGTCACGTTGTGTGGCGTATGTGGAACATGACGATAGTGCCCATATTTTTTCGGCCCGTGGGTAAATTTTCGACCAGTCTGGTCAGCACTGCGTCAGTGCCGTATTTTCCCAGAACAAAAAAAATTCACGAACCCATTAAAGGCTGCCATTATACTAAAAAGGTCGATAGGGATGGAACCCAGTAAACCAAGTTGACTAACCACCGCTTCAACCGACAGCTCTCAAACAAATAAATACTTCCGATTCATTTTGGGCATGAGTCCAGCGTTAAAGACTTCACATGCTCACTTTTCGTCTATAGCAGTCCATGCTAGATATGTGACCAAGGAACGAAGAAGTATTCTCCGTGTGTTAGTTTGTTATCCGTTTAAACCTTTAGGTGTTTTACACTGGCTCGGAGGCACACCATTTATAACAAGATGAAGTGTGTATAAGAGCCCCCCCCCCCCCCCCGCTCTTTATCTCTCTCTCTCTCTCTCTCGAATATCGCTTATTAGAGGGTGATTAATGTTGGTGCGTCGACCAAGATGGCCGCTTCGTCGAATCAGGTTCAGGACTAGTGACATTTTTGCTGCAGTGTGGTCATAAGTGATTCTTCCTGCTTTTGATTTTCGTTCAATGAGACAGCGGTAGTCTGGTGCATTCACTTGACCACGAAATCAACATGGTTTTGGCGCCCGAAGCACTGAAATAATGCTGGAGACGACTGGCCGTGGAGTGTAGTGGAACGGTATCAGGTCCCGACTTTGCCCTGGAACGAAATGTGTGATCTGTATTCGACTGCAAATTCGCAACTATCTGGATTGCGCTCGGATCTAGTGTTTCATCGAAGTGGAGACCTGGCTTGATTTCTTGAGGCACGTTCACTGATCATGAGGTCTACACAGGCGCGAGGTGCTTGGAGGTTATGCTGCCCGTAACGGTGACTTGGGTGGGTCCATTTTGCGCTGCGCACCATTTATACAGAATGCAGCATGTTCAATAGAACAGTATGGACGTAAAATAGCACCATTTTTACAGAACGCAACATGTTCATAGAACATTATGAACGTAAAATCGCACCATTTTTACAGAAAGCAAATGTTCAATAGAACAGTATGAAGTAAAATCGCACCATTTTTAGAGAACGCAACATGGTCAATAGAACAGTATGAACAATCACGATGAACAGTGTGTTGGTTGCTGGAACTGGGGCTGAGCTGATATGACAATGCCCAGCCTGCAGCCGTTCCTATCTACGTCTA
Organism: Megaustenia siamemsis; assembly: GCA_032433765.1. Taxonomy (NCBI): domain Eukaryota; kingdom Metazoa; phylum Mollusca; class Gastropoda; order Stylommatophora; family Ariophantidae; genus Megaustenia; species Megaustenia siamemsis. The sequence continues at coordinate 77,913,250 of JAVIAB010000124.1, forward strand.
AATGATGAATAAAAGCAAATCAAGAATCTGGAATTAAGTGTGGTTCTTCTTAAAGGTTCGATGACTAAGAGAACGGATCGTGGGCACTCAGCAACTACAAAAACATCACTATGGTTACTCTGCTGAAGCCAGTAGGTCTATATGCATGCAATCGTTAATCAATTGTTTCAAGGTAACAAGTGTGTACTCATGGGACCATGGCAGATAAGACGAGATGCTGGCTCACGCAACGAGTAATGTTTTTAGAATGGATTAATTCTGAATGGGAGGAGATGGGCAGAATATTCAGTTCTAGTCGGTGCACAAACACACAAGATGACCTCAACTTTATCACGGTATCGGTGTCTCTATTACTATGGAGTCAACCTTCTCTATTTCTCTCTATTACAGTGGAAAATTCTGATGATCTACAACTACAATTAATGAAATAACATAACAAGCAAAAATATGGATTAGATATGAATATCAAAAAGACTAAAACTATGACCATAAACAAAGATAATACTCAAAACCTACAAGTGGATATCGAAGTTGAAGGAATACATCTGGATAAAGTTCAGAGCTACATCTACCTTGAACATACTATAACCAGTGATGTGGAAAAAAAAACTGTAATAAACTGTAAAACTGAAATAAACAAAAGAATAGGAATGGTAAAAACTAATGTTAATGTCATGAAAAATATACTAACATCAAAACAAATAACACCAGGGCTAAAACTAAGAATAGTAAAATGTTATATCTTCTAAACGTTCCTGTATGTTGCATAAACATTGACATTAGACATGAAAACAGAACAGAAAATTGAAGCCTTCGCTATGTGGATATATAAGAGAATAGGAAGAATTGATTGGAAAGAAAAGAAAACAAACGATGAAGTCTAAAAAAGAACAACCAAACACAATTCAAACAACACAAATGAGGTTTTTGGGGCATGTTAAACAACAGCTTACTAAAAGTAATCTTGGAAGAGAAAATACAACGTAAAAGTGGCAGAGGTAGACCAAGACTAACATTGACCAGTAGCATCAAACGATGAACAAGTCAGCCTATGACAACCTGCACCATCAAAGCAAGAGAGAGAGGCAGACCAAGACTAACATTGACCAGTAGCATCAAAAGATGAACAAGTCAGCCTATGACAACCTGCACCATCAAAGCGAAAGAGAGAGGCAGACCAAGACTAACATTGACCAGTAGCATTATAAGATGAACAAGTCAGCCTATGACAACCTGCACCATCAAAGCAAGAGAGAGAGGCAGACCAAGACTAACATTGACCAGTAGCATTAAAAGATGAACAAGTCAGCCTATGACAACCTGCACCATCAAAGCAAGAGAGAGAGGCAGACCAAGACTAACATTGACCAGTAGCATTAAAAGATGAACAAGTCAGCCTATGACAACCTGCACCATCAAAGCAAGAGAGAGAGAGAGGCAGACCAAGACTAACATTGACCAGTAGCATTAAAAGATGAACAAGTCAGCCTATGACAACCTGCACCATCAAAGCAAGAGAAGGAACGGTGCACCATCAAAGCAAGAGAAGGAACGGAATGGCGCTCCAAGGTAGCTAACCTTCGATGCGGAGACGGCACTCAATGATGATCATTACTACTGGTTCTCCACAAACTAGTGCTTGCACTCTCCGATGATGATATTAGACAATAATTACCAATACACGATGAAGGAAGGCAAGTTACGGGTTGGAAAATGTATTATCTCATAAATATCATAATACAGATGCTATAATTAGTAACGGGGGTGGGGGAGTGTACTAAGTAAAACAGAGAAATAAAGTAAGAGCAAGTGGGGAGAGCACACGAGGCAGTTGTAATAAAGTATGGAAGAAACGTAAGGTCTGCTTCGCCATTCATTAACCCGGGGGGCCGTTGGGACTCCACTGACAGACTTAGTCAACCTTCTCCATTTCTCAGTCTTTCTTAAGTCACTCTTTTTTGAGGCTGCGAAGTCGAGGCCTGTCTTTGATGTTATCTTCCCATCTCTTTCTTTGTCTGCTCCTCCTTTCACGGCGCCTTTCGGATTCATCATTGCTAGAAAGTAAGGCACAATAACTAGACAAGGTACTGGCCAGTTAATCATTAACGTATGGAAGAAGATCGGTCAATAACGGAAACACTGACATGTTTGTCTGATTCTTCGTGGACTCTGTGCTCCAGTCCCTGCTAACAAGTGCCAGAAGTTCATTTTTATTCGATGTCCCCCTAGCACGCTTGTTATATGGACTGTATTTACACACACCCCCTCCAACTTTTTTCCGGCAATATTTCTAGGAAATCAGACTGTAAGGTTCATGGACGAGCTTTCGTGTGGGTCGCAGATTATTCTCCGCAGATCCATGCAGCTACTAACAGCTTTGTGTGTGGACGCTTGGGGTAAAATACGGAGAGGCCCACGGGCTGAAACGCGTGCACGACTCATAATTGACTGCTTGCGGCATGAGCAGTCAACCAGAATTGATGTAGATCCTGCTTAGCCCCTCCCCCACCCATTTCAGCAGCAAATGAATCAAAGTTAGGCCAAGAGAACACTGGCCACAGAAGGAATGAAAACCTGGTAACTAAAAATATCGTGTTGATCTGTCAACCAGAAAGTCGTAGTGTAGCAGATGTTGTAAAGTAAGACACAACTACGATTATTTAACGCCCTTTCAATTAAGATTGATCGTCGAGAGTCGGCAGCAGAAGAGGAAATAAAACTGTGGTCCAGTAGATGATTTCATGAGCAGCTGTGGGCCCGAGCATTATTTCCCCTGAGGTCACTTATATGTAATCACACGCTCACAGAACAGATGGACTGCAATCATTTCAGTTAACTTCAGAAATATTTACCCAGACAAGTTTTCATGTCTGTTTTTGTTGTTAATAAAGCGCTGGGGTGTGAGTGTGTCTCCCTGGAAATGTTTTTTCAATCTGGAGCCAAAATGTAGTGTCAGCTCAAAGAAAGAAAGAGAAAAACACAAGTTGTTATAAGAGTACACAGCGCTCTCTGCTGTGAGCAGTTTACCAGCAGGGATAAGAATGTAGCGAGTTTAACTCCAACACGTACCGTCTGTCTGCATCGGTGCCGCTTCGGATGAGCCAAGTGGTTACAGCGATAGTGACTTGGCATTAAGATTAGTTATTCGTCATGGTATCAGCAAGCTCCAGCCAGGCATGGATAAATGTGACCAAATAGTGAAGGCAAGGCAGAATCAAGGATAAAGCTCACGTGTCGACCAGAATGCTACAATTTTAGAACAACAAATAACACAAATATAAAGAAACAAAGTACAAATTGTTGCCAATTCTTTTTCGACGTGTAACTATCATTAGTGCGGAGAGTATCTACGGAACTTCCTATCTTTCGCCATTATCCAAGAGGGCGTGGATCTCACTTCCCATAGACCTGAGGAGGGTAAAGCCCACAAGAAACAATGGATGCTAAACCCAACATTGTTTATGCCTTCCCCAGGAGACAAGTGTCACTAATAACACGGTGGGTCGTTCCTGCTGCCACTGATCTCATTGCTAGCAAACCTCTCGCTCTATTCCAGGAAGCCCTATATTATCCTTTCAAAATCTGCCTTAGTAGGTAAATCCTTCTTATGCTACCTAAGATCCATAAACCTGGTGCCACCAATGAACCGATTGTATTAGTGTGTCCTTGGCCTACTGAGCTATCTCATACTACTATGACAGCATTTTCAGCTTTATTTTCGAAGATCTCCACCCATATGTCAATGACAGTAATCACGCCCTTAACATATTCTCTTCCCTCTTCCCATACCTGCACAACACACCATCTGGATGTCTGCTCCCTCTCACACCTCGATCCCCCCCCCCAATAAGGATGGCCTCCTTGCTATCCAGTTAATGGATCAGAGGACCCAGTTCTCCCCACTCCACGTCCCTACTTCCGTCCTCCTCCGACTGGCGGAAGTACTCGTAAACCTGAACTCTTCTGAATTCAACAGATTGTCAGCTCCTACGACTCCGACCTCTATGCGTCCAGTTGATGATTTCTTACGTCACGCCGGCCTGAATATCTTTCGCCACTATCCTGAATCACTCCTTCAATCCGCCATAAGCATTGCCATCCCTGGCATCGAGACCTTCACACGCACGTCACGCCGGCCTGAATATCTTTCGCCACTATCCTGAATCACTCCTTCAATCCGCCATAAGCATTGCCATCCTTGGCATCGAGACCTTCACACGCACGTCACGCCTTTCTCCCAGTTGCATTACTCTTACCCCTACCACATCATGTTGCCACTTGTGGTCCTTACACGCTACCTACTGATCTTTCACTAATATCCAACCATTGACCTTCTATTCTCAAATCCCCGTTTGGTTGCGTAAAAACGTGACAGGAACCACTGCTGGGACATTCTGGTGAGAAGCCGACCCCGCAACAACAGCCTGGACCTTAGTGGCACGGACCTATTTGCAAAATTAATCTTATCGAGATCTACCACATAACTTTCCCAAATGGCGTTTCTTTTAGATCGAATATATGTCTACTCGCAGACCCCATTAACGGAATAATGACATGAAGATAGTTTTTTTTTTTTAAGAAGTTTCCTTGTGTTTCCCCAAACCTCATATTCGCCATCATTTGTTAACGCTGCCACAAAACACAATGGCGAGGTTGGTAAAGGATTGAATGATCTGTTCCGTGAACATCTCCACGATGAGAATGGTGCTCCAGGCATTACCTACTTCAACTCTCCTGATCAATTAGTAATAGTAGAAGAATCCGTTAGTCATAGTTGACTAACGATTTTGCAGCGTCCTTAGGAAATGTTATTTTTTTCTTTCCATTCGCAGTGTATGCTCTGTTTCTCTGGGTCTGACTGCTTTGTGCTGTAGTTGGGGCTTTAGAGTGTGCTTCCACATATTGCAGTCTGCCTGCAGGGTTTATGTTTAGAGTCTTCATGCCTCGTTTCCACACGTCTATAAATCGAATTTTTTGGCGCCCATTAGGTCTTTTGCCGTCTGCTAGTTGTCCATAAATATATCTTTTGGTATGCGGCAATCTTTCACACGATGTAAATGGCCAAGCCAGAGTAACCTATGTTGTTTGAGCAGCGTGTAGATATTCGAGAGGCCTGTGCTAGTGAGGACCTCCACATTTATCATCTTGGCAGTGACGATATCCAAATTAATAGTCACTTTTTCTCAGAAGCGGTTTGTCCTGGAGAACGGTCTCACACCCGACTTGATCCAACAGAGAACACTTCCATTCATTCGTCCCTACATAACTGTCGGTCCTTTTCCTTTCTCTATTTTCTACTCAGTCAGATAATGTGATACATTCTAATACCATTTTAGCATCATCCAGTGATTTCCCGGACCGACGTGGTCACGTGACTCTCTCTATTGTCCTTTCGAGCCGAGGACGGCACATAGAGCAGAATTACAATCTCAAAAACAGAAACCTTGCGTGCCAAAGTGGCACATATTGCAGAGATCACTGCTGTCATGTGACTACTGGCGTTTAATTTATTGGCCTTTTGCTCATTTTCGGTTCCGGCTTCATTGCTTGGACAGTTGTTTTGCTCATCAGGCTGTGTAATCTTTGTTATCTTTAAATTGTCTAAAGTAGCTGTAGCTGTAGCTGCAAAGTCACTAAGTACACAGAAGTAAACAAACCAATATACGCCTGCTTCATAGACTACACCAAAACTTTTGATAGAATATACCATAAACAAACTTATAGAGTGACTAAAGGATATATATACATCGAGATGACAGAGACATACAACTAATATGTAATTTATACTGGGAGCAAACTGCAATAATAAAATATAACAAAGAGAACTCTACACCTATTGATATAAAAAGAGAAGTAAGACAGGGATGCATCCTATCATCAAGCTTGTTCAATCTATACACTGAGCAAATCTTTAAAAACATCACAGAGACGCCAGGTATAAACATTAATGCAAAGATAATCAATAACCTAAGATATGCTGATGATACTGTATTACTAGCAGAAAATCCTAAAATCTACAATTACTCAATGAAATAAACATGACAAGCAAAAAATATGGATTATATGTGAATATCAAAAAGACTAAAACTATGACCATAAACAAAGATAATACTCAAACCTACAAGTGGATATCAAAGTGGAAGGAATACACCTGGAGACACTTCAAAACTACAAATACCTTGGACATACTATAACCAGTAATGGAAAACGTAAAA